>BLSH010050119.1:700147-713734 GCA_018402905.1 Glandirana rugosa
GGGTGAATGATTGTAATCTGTTAACCTTTAGGACCTTGTTGTGTAGAGATGATCTCAACTCGCTTGTGGACCTTCAAGCCCAAGACGACCAGGCAGGCTTGAAGCCCTGTTTCAGGCCCAGGCCCAGGCCTGCCTTGGGCTTGCTAGCGTGCCTGTTGCTTGGGGTAACTTTAGTTACCCCTGGGCTTGAAAATCCGTGTTTTTACCGACATCCTTTCAGGACCTTTCGGGGTCTCCCGACGTTTTCCTTCATTTTACCCCCATTCCCATCCCGTTCGCGGGATGTTTTTTTACCCCTGTCCCTTTATTGAAATTTATGCGATCGTTCGGGTTCCGTCCGGACCCGGACCCGGACTTTGTCCCGAAGTTCGGACGGACCAGCAGAACCCGAACTTCCAGGTGTTCGCTCAACTCTAGTAGAGATGTGTTGTTCCAGGATTTCCAATTGTCTAATGTTAGTAAGTGGGTGAGGTTTTTTTGTGGGGGAAACTTCTGTTTCTATTTCTACCCAGAGAGGGGGTCCTCTGCTCTAGTCCAGTGTTTCAGCTGATCTAGTATAGCTGCTTGCTGGTAGTCTCTGATGTCAATCATTCCCATTCCCCCTATGGACTTGTATTTGGTAAGACTAGATCGAGAGCATCTAGGTCTTTTATTGTTCCAGATGTAGTTTTTTAGAAGGACCTTCAGGGGTTTCAGGTACTTAGGTGGGACATGTATGGGGAGAACTCTGAAGTGGTAGAGTAGTTGTAGGAGAATTAGCATTTTAAAGGACGCCAACCTGCCCACCCATGATAGGTCTTTTTTGGCCAGGTCTTGGATTTGGGCCCTGAGTTTCTGCGTTAGGGTTGTATAGTTGGCATGTACTAGGGACGCGGCTGAGGCTGTGAGGGTGATTCCCAAATAGGGTATACCTTGGAAGCTCCACGTGTAGGGGAGTTGGTGTTTAAGATGGGCTTGTATTTCCGATCTGACTCCTAAATTGAGTATTAGGGATTTAGAGAAACTGACTTTGTAGTAGGAGGTAGCACTGAATGCCTCTAGTACTTGGTATGCTTGTGGTAAGGAAGTAAGTTGGTTGGTTAGGAGGAGGATCACATCGTCTGCAAAGAGGTTAATGATGTGTGATTTGCTACCGAATTGGAATCCTGAGATGTGGGGGTCTGAACAAATGGATTCTGCCAATGGTTCAATCATGAGATTGAAAATGTATGGAGAAAGCGGGCATCCTTGGTGTGTGCCATTTGTTATGGTGAATATTCTGGAGAGGAACCTTGAGGTTTACACTTGTGCACAGGGGTTGGAGTATAAAGCGAGGATTGCCTCTCTAATGAGACCCTGGAAAAAATAAATATCTTAAGAACATTCTTTTATACTTCTCTAACTTAGTCCGTGTCCCTCACAACTTCTGAGAGTGATGAATGGTAGATCCAGTGCTACAGTCTGTGCCCACAACACTATAGTCTTCTAAACTTTGAGAGGACCCCGCTGTTAGACAGCCAATAAGGAGTGTCCATGTCAACCAGGCAGTAATGCGGAAAACGAATGAAGAATCCCCCTTATCTGCGGGGAAGAAGATAGAAGACTTGACACCCAAGCTTTAGCTTAGGTTTTCTTTTTAACTAACTCAGTGATTAGTTGGGGAAGGTAGGCAAAAGATGGCAGATGGGGATATTCCTGAAGGCCAGCTTTAACCCCTTTGAGTCAGTGCCTCTCAGCCCTTCAAGGGTTTTAGGATGCTGAGAGGTAAGACGTGGTTTATGATCACGTGACCGTGGTGATTGGCTGTCACGGAGGTCACATGATCGGAAAGCCCCCAATCGCAAGCAGCGATCATGACCTTTCCATTAGCTGCCAATAGACATGCGTGGAGCATGCAGGGCGCGTACTCTCGGCACAGCTGTATACCACCAATCCACACAAATATGTGGCCACTTGGCACCAAGGCCCACCCACCAAGAGGCTGCATATTTGCATGCTGCCGACCCCAATGGATTAAATTTAGGGTGTGAAAAATACTAATTCTTCATTCAGGCTTATTTTTCATGCAAATAATTACAGTATCTTTTGGAAAGTCTGCGGCTGGTGAGCTAATTTAGAGCAGAGTCTGTGTGAAAGCAGGGGTCTCTCTGTAGAAGTCTGACATGAACTCTTTCATCTGAGATATAACTAGGTAATGAGCAAAGCTCATGTTCCTTACTGGTTGCCCAGTTTTAATTCAGTAGAAGGTTTGTTAGACCACCAGAGAAAGACTGTTTCTTCCACACAGAGAACAGTGGTCCTTCTATGAAGTAAGCCACATATGCTTGATATTTACAAAAAAAAAGACTTTGCTAGATAAGTTTATTCAGTGCCCTACGTTTAAAGAGGTCTTTTAAAAAATGAAAAACTTAGGCTTTAATGGGATTTTTCACAATGCTGTAAATTCCTTTCTTTTTATTTGCTGTCCATCAAAACAGGTGCAAGTCTTTTCACAGCAACAATTTTCATGGAGAACTGACAACATGCAGTCCTTCCTTGATGTTTTTTGACTATCTTAGTGTCCTGTGCAATGTCAGATTCCTGAAGACATGTTTTCCACCTTTCTTGCCCGTAGTTTTCTGCAGGTTTCCTGTTTGAAAGGTAGAGGAAGTGTCAATGGTCAATGGACTCACAGTCCACTGGGAAATACACCTGCCACAGTGGCAGGTGGGACTTGCAGTTTCTTCATTAACAGCCTGCTGTGAATCAATTAGGGGCTGTATGGACAGAGCCCCTCACAACCACACCACCTTTGAATGTGATAGTAGGTAGCATGCTCCAAAAATGCACTTAGACTTTAAATTCATCAGACTAAAAAAAAATGGTAATTCATACCCTTGACAAGCAGGGCAGAACTGTGTAGCAGATCAGTGTAAGTAGCAGGATTGGATGGGCAGAAATACAAATCTTTTGGCAGGTAAAACTACTTCCTTACACAGTATTATCTTTCTATTTAGCTGTTTTCCTGGAGCTCAGCTTTAGGTACTCTTTGAAGCATTGCTTGGAGTTCACTCTGAATTTATAAATATAGCAATATGGCAGAAAGGATTCTTAGAGCTAATAATGGCAACCCTGTATTTCTATCAAAAGTTTCCTTTAAGAAACTACACAAAGATAAAAATAAATAAATAAGAGTGGTCCTACACAGATAATTAAAACTCTTCACTACTGAGAGATTTAACCACTTGTTGACAATCATCTTATTGGCAGCACATTGATTCAAGGGTGCTGTAAATGAGGTGACTGCCAAGAGGTAAAATCTCTCATTATCAAAGAGATTTAATCACCCATGCACCCCTAGTCTAAATATACAACTGGGTGACATTATTCTTAGCGCTTTTTTCAATTTATTCTTACGCAATGCCAACAACATATAGTACTAAGTTTGTGTAAAACATCCAATTTTACTATTTATCTATTTTATTTATCTAAAAACTAGTCCTGATACTGCTACAATGAAAATTAATTGTCAAGATTATCTTTGAATAATAATTACTGACTACCAACATTCTGGCATATTTAATAAGACAATGCCAAGGGGACTACAATGCGCAAAATGAAGTAGCAAGATTTCAGTTCTGAACGCAAATCAATGAAACATTAAAGTGTTTGTTACCCCCCCCCAAAAAAAAAATTTGATTTTGTTCCCTTAAAGCATGCATAACAGCGCAGTGCTCATGCTGTGTAATTTGGCCCCTTCTATCACATAAAAAACTGACTGATCCTGCCTGATTCTGCCCTCTCCCCTGTAAACTGACCATGGATTATCATGACTGCTGAGTCCTGACACCGTGGTCAGTTTATGTGTCTGCGTCAGCCACAGCTATCTGCAGCTCTGCTCTGTCCTCCTCTCCTCTCTTCCCCCCCATCCCTGTCTGTGAGCTAGTCTGTGCCACTATGCTCCACGCCCCTTCCCTTCCTGCTGCTATATCAGAGCTCATGTGACCGCTCGGCTCTCTCCTCTCCTCCCCTCCTCCGGCTAAAGTCAGCAGGAGTTCTCAGCCTCTCCCGCTATAGCTGTTAGACGGGCAGAGAAGAGAGCTGAGGAGTCCCGTGAGCCCCGGGAGATGCTCTGATATAAGGTATAATCAGCATTTTTTTTCAGCACAGACACTAGGACCCATAATGGTAGCTAACAGAGGGGATTGTATGTTTATAATACAGTAGCTTTACAACCACTTTAATTTGATGGAAAGAGTATCTAAGCCCGCATAAAAATGTACTATGGTGTAGCTTACCAATCCTTAGATGGCTGCATTTGTTTACTTTTTCAGGTATTTTTTTGCTTTATTTTCACCTGTTAACCCTGCCAATTACACATATCCTGTCCTAGGGTGACAACACTCACTCACTGAACTGTAGTTATTAATGAGTAGCATTGTCAGTATAAGACAGAACTACAGAACATTTTCCCTTCTTCTCAATCCATAATATAAGGATAGGAAAGTGTTTTGTGGTCCACAGAGAGAACTGGAAACACTGTAACTGATAAGAATGCAGCATATGGGAAGATCAAACAATTTTTTGCACTTGAAAAGATATAACAAAACGCCTTAAATTGTATATTTAACCACTGGGTCTTCATTTGTGTCTGAAGTGGGTCTTCATCTGTGAGGCCACATATATGCATACATGCATTTGTGCTGGGAGTACAATAATTAAAAAAAGAAAAAGTAGATCAGGGTTTGATCTAAGTCAGGGTTGGGGTGACATTCATGGTATTTTAGGTATAATTTGAATTAAATAAAGTTTTATTTTTTTTTCTTCTTTTAGTTAGTATCATTGTCAGTGTCACTGTCAGTATGTTTTATGTAGGATAAAAAAAAAGCAAACTACGCACTATTGTTTCTGCACCCTACTATGGGTACATACAACAAATAACATACAAATACTGTATATGGTATCGCTGTGATTGTCAGGAACAGGAGAATTTATTTTTGGTTGTTCTTTGGTGGTAGATTATGCTAATAGCAAGAAATACAAATTTAACAAAATATATATATATTTTACTATTTTGTGCCAGTTTTTATTTCATCTTAACAAATGTCAAATATGAAAAATTGTGTTCAGGGGGGCATGGCTGGCAGGCGTGGAAGATGGCCGCAGAGTGAAAGAGCTCCAGACAGTGCAACCTCCACGAGCAGCACACAGCAGCGGGGATTCGTCCACAGCATCCCAAAATGCAGGAGAAAGCACCCTCAACCCTCAGGGCATATCATGAGCAAAAGAAAACCCCACGATGCACCCTGCAAGCTGGCGGAGATCTTCACTACAGTCCGGACTGCCCGCGGCCATGATGGCAGCGCTTCAGCGAGCATGGCACGCGACAAGCCGCAACCCGGACAGGACGCTGCAGAGAGCTCAGGCTGCCAGAGAGCTGGACAGGCAAGTAACCCCATCACAAAACCCGCAGAAATCCAGGCCCAGACTCGACTGCATGTTGCAGGCACTGATGGATGGTGACAGGGAGGGAGACCTCATGGAAGACATAGGGGACGATTCTGATCCTATATCGCAATTCCCCACTACAGGACAACCGATTATGGACACTACCCTGAAAAACATGCTAGTGGCACTCCGCAGCACATTGCACACTGACATGATTTCAGTGGTATCCAAAATGAAAGCAGAAGTGGAAGATTTGGGTGATAGGGTCAACCACATGGAGGAAAAAATGTCAGATTTTGCTGAGGCCCATAACAATCTCGTAGATGCATATAAGGAGACAGCAGACACTATCACCCAACTCAAAATGAAAATTGCAGATATCGAAGACCGTTCCAGGAGGAACAATGTGAAATTCAGGGGGGTCCCAGAGTCGGTCCTGCCAGGAGACTTAAAGAATTACATCCAGCGGATGATAATGGCCCTCCTCCCAGAGATTCCACAATCTGAAATAATTATAGATCGTGCCCATAGACTGCCTAAACCTCCCTATCTCTCCGACCATATCCCCAGAGACATAATTGCAAGGATTCATTTCTTCCATGTTAAGGAAGCCTGCTCCACGCTGCCAGATGAGCTAACTCATTACCAGACCCCTACGCAGCAGTGAAGTTATTTTCTGACCTCTCTCAATACACCCTAGCGGCACAGAAACAATTACTCACGATCACCAAAATGCTGCAAAACCACAAGATTCTATACAAATGGGGACCACCTGCCAAACTGATGATCACCAAGGGCAACAGACAACATGTGGTTTCCACCCTGGACGAAGGCCTTCAGCTGCTTCGTACCTGGTACCTTCTCCCGCCTCCAGACGAACGCCCACCTAGGTGGACAAATAGCACGACACCCAGGAACCCAGAGGACCCTTCTGACCGCTGAAATTCACTGTACAGGCAATGCACTTTTAAGCTGCTCATCGGTCATTTCAATATTTAAGTGAGACGCCTTTATTTTACCTCTCCAGCACACGATCCTCGGTTTCATCCCATAGAGGAGGTTGCCGCCAGTTGGGGCTCAGCGATACCCCCCTCTCCATCAGAGTAGCGGCTGCTACTCGGTAATCCATAAGATTACACCTACCATCCCTTTACCCCTTGTTTTTGTTTACCAGTTTGTTTTGGGTTTTGTTCATGACATACGTACTTTGCAATGTTCTACTTCTCCAGTCCACCCTACCCCTGAAGACCTTTACCAGACTGTTCTTGCTTACACTGTGGTATATGTTTCTGCACCCCAACCTCTGTTGCACCCCCTTGCTTCTTCTCAGGCAATCCTCTACATCCCGGAAGGGGGCAATCAATATCAGAGTGAATGTTTCTCAGTCTCCAGCACACCTTGCCGGATTACAAATCAAAAGGACTGATTGGATCCGGGCATCTCAAATCCCCGGTTAATGTACTGACTAGCTTATCTTTGTACAACCACCATGCCATTAACATTGGTATCTCTTAATGCTCATGGCTTGAATAGCCCCTTTAAGCAGAAAGTCACCTGGAAGGAGGCACTAAAATTGCAGGTGGACGTTTTCTGTGTGCAGGAAACTAATTTCAGCTCCCCCAAGACCCCACATTGCTCTCATAGACAGTACCCTCATATCTTTATGGCCAATGGCTCAGTTAAAAAGAATGGGGTGCTGATTGCCATCAGTTCCTCAGTATCCTTTACTATCCAAGATTTATATACAGACACTAAAGGAGGTTATATTATCCTGGTTTGTTATATTAACAATGTCCTCTACACATTTGTCAATGTTTATGCTCCCAATGTAGGCCAGCCTAAGTTCTTAAATGCTTTGTACAAAAAAGTCGAGAAGATCCGGAAGGGCTCACTTTTAATGATGGGCGACTTCAATTCAATTATAGATCAAGAATTGTACATGTCCAACACCTGCTCATTACCTAGACAAACACTAGCACCTTTTTTGAAAAAGAACCTTTTATATGACCTGTGGAGGTGCATACATGCAGGGAAAGGGATTATAACTACTTTTCTGCTCCCCACAGCAAATATACAAGGATTGACTTCTTTCTAACTGATCTACCTACGTTATATAAAGTGAGCAGGACTGAAATCCTACCAATAACTTGGTCGGATCACGCCCCCTTCAAACTGATCCTGTCAGAGGGTCAAAGAGCCCTTTCGACTCGTCTCTGGAGAAATAACTCCTATTTATTGAACAATCCATCCTACAAAGAAAAAATCACCACTCAACTAGAAGAGTTCTTCTCCCTGAATTGCATGCCAGAATCCAAAATAGCCAACGTGTGGTGCACGCACAAGGCCTTCTCGAGAGGCTTATTAATTCAACTAGCAGCTAAAGTCAGGAAACAGAAAACACAGGCCATTGAAAAAACACTGACTAAAATCCATGCATTAGAGCAGCAACACAAACACACCCTTGATCCCAGCACTCTCACTGAACTAAATGCCACCAGGCATGAATTGAGACTCCTCATGTTATCAGAACATGAAAAAAAGACCCGCAAAATCAAAGCCATTTACTACTCACAAGGCAATAAGGCAGGCAAACTTATGGGCAACCAGGTAAAAACGAAACAGATGAAAAACACGATAGCATACTTACTAGACTCAAAAAATAATTGTAAACTTACACATCCGAAAGAGAAACTCCTTCCGAGATTATTATCAATCCCTATACAATCTCCAAAATGACCTAGACACTGCACAGCCTACCGAAGCCACCATACTCCAATACCTGACCAACCTACACCTTCTCATTATAAATGAAGAGGCACTCCACAAAATAAACTCTCCCATATCCGCGGAAGAAATTGCGAAAACTATCCAGGAACTCCCTAAGAATAAGTACCCGGGAGCGGATGGCCTCCATACTACCCTGATCCCACACTTACAAAAACTTTACAACAAGACCACTAGCTCCAGCTCACTACCAGAAGAAATGCGTAAAGCAATTATAGTCACCTTACCTAAACAGGGCAAAGAACCGACCTCTCCCCAAAATTTCTGGCCGATCTCACTTCTCAATACGGACCTTAAAATATTTTCAAAAATCATAGCCAATAGACTATCAGATATTACGCCCTCTCTCATAAACAAAGATCAAGTAGGCTTCGTTAAAGGCCGGCAAGCGTCGGACGTCACCAGAAGAATGATTGACCCTCTTACAATTCGAGAAACCAAAGAAAAGTCGGCAGCCTTCTTGGCCCTAGATGCCGAGAAGGCTTTTGACTGAGTACACTGGGGGTATCTTAGAGCCACTCTCACTAAATTTGGGATTCAAGGCCCATTTTCAAAGCAATAACTGCACTCTATTCTGGCCCTTCCGCCCAGGTGTACACCTCAAATGCCCTGCCTGACCCATTTAAGATCACAAATGGGACCAGACAAGGGTGCCCACTGTCCCCAATTATTTTTACCCTTATTATGAAGCCTTTCGCAGAAGCCATAAGAAAAAAAACACATATACAATGACTAAAAATAGCGGATTACACGCACAAAATTGGGCTTTTTGCTGACGACGTCCTCTTAACCCTCACGGAGGTTGCTCCTTCTTTGCAGGCAGTACAGGAAGAAATTGGAAAATTTAGAAAGGTATCCTATTATAAAATTAATATCACAAAATCCTCCATATTACCCATTAACATTAGCCCAGCAGCCAGGAAACCTCTGAAAAAAGAGTTCCCATACTCATGGGACAACAAAGGTCAATTTCCCGCCCGTCTTTGAGACAATTAGAAAAGACCTTCTAACTTATAGGAAAAATGAAATTTCATGGATCGGTCAAATTGCAGCATTCAAGATGCTCTCTCTGCCCAAAATTACTTTATCTCTTTCACACTATCCCAATAAAGCCCCCAACCCACTTCTTCACCACCATAAATAAATATATGAATTCTTACATATAGAAGGAAGGTAGACCAAGAATAACACACTCAACACTTTGTAGGAGTAAAGAACAAGGCGGAGTAAACCTGCCCAACATACAACTGTACCATAAAGCAGCTATCCTGGAACAACTCAGGTACTGGCTTACACCCAATCCTAACAATAGATGGGTCACCATTCAGAAAGTGTTAATACATAATAGAGACCTACGAGCATTATAGATTGCCTGTGCCACTTGACAAACAATGCATACACCCACGACCAACACCATAGCAGCAACACTAGAAGCCTGGAATTATGCATCACAAGGGGTACCGAATAGAGATTCCTTTAAAGAAATACACATCCCCACGGAAACATACAAACACCTAATCCCCTCCTTCTCATTAAAATTGGGGAACTGCACAGGGTCCAACACATTTCAATCCATCCAAATAAGACATTTCCACAGGGCCTTCCCTTCTACTAGTATATAAATCAATGAAGACCTGTGGACATTTCTCCACAATGGAGCAGACCCCAAAAGGGAAATCTCATGGGTATACCAATTTCTGAATATACAGGATAATAAGATGAAAGCGCCCCAGATCATCAGTTGGGAAAAGGAACTCAAAAAAGACTACTCCACCTCAGAGAGGAACAAAGCTATGTATACATCTCTCAAATCCACCCACTGTACTTCCCACTGGGAAAACACTATTAAAACATTGTATAGAGGATATATGACTCCAACTAAAGTGAACCAGATCTTCCCGAACATCTCGCCTTTGTGCTGGAGCCTATGCGGCCTAGTAGGGGTCTTATACCATACACTATGGTCATCTACAATAATTAGAGGATTCTGGAGCACTGTTTTTGACTTAGTCTCAAGCCTCACTAAAACCATAGTAACACCAAGACCTCACCTAGCTTTATTTGCACTCCAGCTAACCCAATTCCCCAAACAATATCATACGATCATATCACACATACTAATAGCAGCCAGGATGTCCATTACGAGGAAATGGAAACAAACCACAGCTCCCAGCATAAAGGAAGTCACTCATAGGGTAGACACTAACTGCATTTGTGAAAGGTACTTAGCGTACAGGAACAATACAGAGGAGAGCTATGAGCATAAATGGAAGGCTTGGACCCAAACAAGAAACCTAACAAAGTTCTGAAGTAACCATTGCGGGGGTTTGTGTGTTGCTCTGGGGGGAACGGGCCCTCCCATCCGCCCGCTCACTAGAGAGATCTGGGGGGGCGCGGGGCACCCCCGAGCAGGTGTCGCAGTGGGCCGCCCCACATTCCAGTAGTATTACTGCTACCATAAAATGGCATTTGTGAATATAAGACTGCTTGAGGCACACTAATTAATGGTGCAGAGTGTATATGACCTATGGAAAGGGCTTTTAGCCCAGGGTACTACTTATTCAGCTAAAACAAGGACTTGGATGATTGTTAAAGCTACGCATGTACGTATGTCTTCTTTGTTGGATTTTTTCTTTTTTCTTTTGTATTGTACAATACTTAAATAAAAACCATTTGAAAGAAAAATTGTGTTCAGGCATTCAGAATTTATTTTACACTCCATCAAGAAGAGGTTAAATGTGAATGGTAAAAAAAGAAACAAAAATGAACAACAAAATAATAGCTGGTATATGTGCATTTCAACTGTGAATTTAGCTGATTGTATGAAGTTCATCTTTAATTGGTGTACCGACAGACAATTAGAGGACCCTAGCAGTCCATTAAATTAGAAAAACTAAATTTAGGGTTGTAATGGCCTGCTACCTTTGCAATTTTGCCATTAGAGCTTATTGTTGTGATCATGCCTTTGGTACAGTGGTCTCATCAAATAATCAAATCTGATTGTTTCAAGGACCACAAATAGCAAACTATTCTTGCAGAATCATCCACTGAGGGCAATTTGCTCTTTTCACATTTTGCTGCTTAAATTTTGTATGTTTTTAGTGGAAAAAACTTTCCTCAGCAGCTTTACATACTAATCATCTCACTATTATAAAGATAGAGTTTAAATTCACCACATGGCATTTTTATATTTAAAACAAACTGTAGCAAACTGACCCTTAATGTGAAGTGCAATAGCAATTCATATCACACAGCTTAAACTAGTGATGCATCTCCAGACATTTCAGACTAGCTTTAAGCAATATGACCCTTGCTGTGATGTGCAATAACTGTTTAGCAACAGGATACCCTAGATATTTATGTTCTATTTCTTTGATATTTATACATTCCCTGTTTTTAGTCTCTCATATAACAAATGTTCTATTGATCCCTTTTGCTTGTTTTTTCCCGGTCAGGGAGAGGTGATTTGAATATTAACATTAATCATTTCATTATAATTTAAAGAGTGTTTATAACCTCTGACCCCATCAAAGTAACACCGAGAAAGAATGTTATAAACATTTTTTTCAGTAGAAGCAAATTATTATAAAAGTCTTAAAAAATGGCAGCATTGCACTCCTAATCACAGACGAATAAGTCAGATTTCATTTTATCTTGCAAAAACCTCTTTAGGGCCTGTGTGCATAGGCTTCTGTTTGAGTCAGAACCTTTTCTCTTCCCATAAAGTCAGTGGGAATGCAAAAACTTCTAGAAGCAGGTTGATACAGTTTAGAAGGAGATCAAATGCATCTGTCAATACACTGAATGATCTCAGAAGTGTCTCAATCTGATCTCAAATGCAATGTGGAATGTACCTGAAAACAAACTGCATTTGCTCAGTGAAACATGCCTTATATGAGCCACATTCTTATTAAAGTGGTTGTAAAGTCAGAAGGTTTTCTATCCTAATGCATTCTATGCATTAAGATAAAAATCCTTCTGTGTGTAGCAGCCCCCCTCAGCCCCCCTAATACTTACCTGAGGTCCCTCTAGCTCCAGCAATGTTGTAGGAATGTCTCGGCCGTCCAGGACTCCCCTCCTCATTGGCTGAGACAGCAGCGCAGCACCATTGGCTCCTGCTGCTGTCAATCAAAGTCAGTCAGCCAATGAGAATAGAAAGGGGGCCGGGTTGGGGCTCCGTGTCTGAATGGACACAGGGAGCTGTGACCCAGCTTGGGTGCCCCCATAGCAAGCTGCTGTGGGGGCACCCAACAGGACGGTGGTGCCAGGAGAGCCAAAGAGGGACCCGAGACCTGCAACAGAGCAGGTAAGTATAACCTGTTTGTTATTTTTAATGGGAAAAAAAAATTTGACTTTACAATCCCTTTAAATGTATCCCAACCATGGGGCAACTGATTACCTTTTTTTTTTTCAAATTCATTTCTAATTGTTTGTGTAATGAAACCATAGCAGGATCACTCAAGAATATCACAAGGAATAAAGATGTTATGGCTCTATCCCATACTGTTTTTTTTTTGTAAAGTAATCCAATTTGTGGGAAGTACAGTAAATTAAGAAAAGTAAAACAAAAAAAAAAGGAGAAAAAGATAAAATAAGGACTTATCTATAGTATACATTTTTCTATCTTATATATGAACAGAAAAAAACACTGCCACATCAAGAGCAATTAAACCTCACCAACATTTTGGAAAGGGATTTCTACATTTTTTTGCATTATAGTGTACCTCTAGCCAAATATCTTTATTTTTGTTTGTTTTGTCTTGTTGTTGGATAGAGTAGAGAAGGAGCAGGATTCATCTTTTATTTTATTGCTGCACAGAATTTATGACTTTTTATATATTTTATTGCACAGGGTTTATATAGCGCCAACAGTTTGCGCAATGCTTTACAACATGGGGGCAGATTGTACAGTTACAAAACAAATCAATACAGGGAGTGCAGAATTATTAGGCAAGTTGTATTTTTGAGGAATAATTTTATTATTGAACAACAACCATGTTCTCAATGATTCCAAAAACTCATTAATATCAAAGCTGAATATTTTTGGAAGTAGTTTTTAGTTTGTTTTTAGTTGTAGCTATTTTAGGAGGATATCTGTGTGTGCAGGTGACTATTACTGTTCATAATTATTAGGCAACTTAACAAAAAACAAATATATACCCATTTCAATTATTTATTTTCAGCAGTGAAACCAATATAACATCTCAAAATTCACAAATATACATTTCTGACATTCAAAAACAAAACAAAAACAAATCAGTGACCAATATAGCCACCTTTCTTTGCAAGGACACTCAAAAGCCTGCCATCCATGGATTGTGTCAGTGTTTTGATCTGTTCACCATCAACATTGTGTGCAGCAGCAACCACAGCCTCCCAGACACTGTTCAGAGAGGT
>BLSH010050119.1:730248-773036 GCA_018402905.1 Glandirana rugosa
ACCGACTTCCAAAAATCTACTAGTTTTAGACGGAATCTTGTAAGGTACCCCTAACCTAATTCCACTGACACGATGGATACACATAGATTTGATGTGTTCACTTATCAGGTTGGACTGTGATTATACTTCTACTGTTGGGCAGAGATCATTCCACCTGACAGTACCAGCTTCATGTCAGTGCTGGGTGTGGGAACTCAGTACCCGGTACCCCCCGTGATTCTGCAAAGTGCCTGATTCATGGTGAACCACACAATAGCAGTTAACATGCTGTGAGTTGCGTACCAGGGGTATAGCTAGTAGAAGTTAGTCACATTCAACTGGACTTGGTCTGCAATATTGAAGACATTTTCAGTTTATCTAATACATTTCTTTAGTTCTAATGAGTGTCAGGAGCATATCCCAGAGTTTAGATACACATAGGTAGCACAGTCACCTTAATCCAATCCCCATGGAATGTTCTAAGGCAGATTTTGATCATCTAAAAACCTTCAGCCATGTGAATGAAAGGACTAACACATATGCAGACTTCCTAACAGGGATGCACTATGAGCAGGGTGGTTCCACAGCTTCCACGCCTCACATCCTGTTCTTGGGCAGTTCAAATCTACCTTGAGAAATGCTATAGTAATTGGATTAGGATCTTTCAGGAAAGACGTGGGAATCCTTGTATGTAAAGTGATCTGAGTCAGGACCAGTGCAAGGATATTTGTCCACTCAGGTGAAGGTGCATTTTGGTGTACCCCCAACCCAAACTGTCCTTCTGGCACCCCCTCCACTTCACAATGCAACCCCCCACCCCCATATGGCACAAGAATTATTTGCGCTCCACTAATTTATAGTGCAGGAGTATTGAATTAAAATTCAGGGAGGTCAGGTTACTAAAAAATTTTTCCATAGAAGTCCAAATCTCAAAATTGTGGTATGACTCAAAATGAGAACCGTGCAATTTACGTAGCATTTCAACAGTATTTATCCCCATCAGAGTGCCCCTCTTTACATCTGGTCACCCATCAGTGTGCCCTCTAACACCATGTGTCCCCAACAGAGTGCCCCCATGGATCAGGTGTCCCCATCCGAGTACCCCTTACATCCGGAGTCCCTATTAGAGTGCCTCCATAGATCAGGTGTCCCCATTAGAGTGCTCCTCACCTTAGGTGTCCCTATCAGAGTGTCCCTATGGAGTAGGTGTCCCCATAAAGCAGGTGTCTCCATCAGTGTCCCCATGGAGTAGGTGTCCCTATTAGTGTCCCCATCAGTGTCCCTATGGAGTAGGTGTCCCGATCACAGTGTCTGCATAGAGCAGGTGTCCCCATCAGAGTGTCAACATAGATCAGATGTCCCCATCAGAGTGCCCCCATAGGGCAGGTGTCCCCATAGAGCAGATGTCCACATGGAGCAGGTGTACCCATAGAGCAGGAGTCCCCATGGAGAAGGTGTCTCCATAGAGCAGGTGTCCCCATCAAGGTGTCCCCGTGGAGCAGGTAACTCCATAGAGCAGGTGCCCCCATAGAGCAGGTGTCCCCATGGAGCAGTCGTCCCCATGGAGCAGGTATCCCCATCTCTGACTACCCTCATCTCTCTTTTTTCCTTGCTCTGTTCCTATGTCTCCTTCTCTGTCCTCATACACCATCTATTCCTCAGGCCTTCATGATGTAGATGCGGCAGGTTTTATAAGAACCACAGTCAGACATAATACAGCAATCTTTGCCCTACCTCCCACAGAAGATCCCCGCCATGCCCACTCCTGTGCCTGCTGACCACTCCCCCTGGTCTCACTCGGCTCCTCCCCCTCATCCCCTCATCTCACATGCTCCAGTTCAGCGGCAATTTTTTTCTGCTGGATTGGAGGACTGTAGGAATGCTTCTGCTACTACCCAGGTAGGAGGGGCTTGTTTACTGCAGGGGGGGCAGGCTGGAGGCAGAGAAGCTAGTGTGTGGCCCTTCATCTAGGAGAGAGGAGAGGAGATGAAGAATGAGCGGAGCGAGGAGGAGAAGGAGGGGCTGGAGAGAAAGTGGACGTTCATGACAGTGGCAACAGCTGAAGTTCACAGTGCCTGTGGCTGCGCTGCACTGCTGCCTGTCACCGTGCATTGTGTCAGCTGTGTTGGGCTGAGCTGGTGCCAGCATAAGCACTATTTGAGGACCCCCCAGCTTTAGCACCCCCCTCTCCTGGCACCCTAAGGCGGCTGCCTGAGCTGCCTTATGCTGGCGCTGGCCCTGATCTGAGTACTCCTGCCCATGGCTGTGTAGCTGGTGGCGCAAGGTGGGCTATTTAAACTGCATTATGTAAGTGTGTCAGTGCCGTTTAGCTTTATCCACTCTTGAGCATCTGTGCACCTGTTCCTGTGTCTGATCCTTCGATGCCGACCTTTGCCGAATCTGACTCTGCCTGAGTGCTGCCTGTACCGACCCCTGACTTGACTCTGGATTATTCTTCTGCCTGCTCCCCTGGATTATCTGACTTGCTGTTATTGACCCTGGCCTAGCTCCTGACTATCCTGCTGCCTGATGTCTGTGTCTTTATCTGCTGAAACGTTGCCAACCCAGACTGTCTGACCTTATCTTGGCCTGCATATCTGCATCTGCACTCTCTGTCTGGCCCCACCTGGTCCTTACACCTGCGTGCGCCTATCTAGCTTACTCTGCACATCACAGCGCACATCTGCACCTGCTGCCAGAAGACTTTACAGGCACTCGTGCCACTCTGTGCTCCAGCGATTCCCTGTTACATTACCAGGGTTCCTGAACCAGAGCTCTAAGAGAGGCCTACCTCTGCATCTCAGACTCCATGTCCAGGTATGTTACAGGATCACCTGTGGGCAGTTGCGTAGCGTGGGGTTTGCGAGGGGGTCAGTGGCCCCGGGCGCAACATTTGGGGGTGTGAAATTCCACACCAGTATGTGTCATCCCCGGCTCCATCCTCCTAATTTTGATTTCCTGTGTCCCCGCACTTCGACCACCATATTCAGTCTCAGGCTGGCCCCTAGCAGCCTGTGATTTGGCAAATGGGGTCATGTGCGGCAGCAGGCTGGCCTGTGCTCAATTGCTGGTGAGCGGAGCTGGCCTCCGCTGTCTTCTCCTCCTCCTCTCCTCCAGACTCGATTCCAGATCATTTCCCCATCGTGGCAGACACTCTGGCAGTGTTGCAGACCGCAGAGGCAGAGCAGATGGTGAAAAGCAGGAGAGAGCCTCCCTTGTGAGTCGTGTTGCTAGACCGGGGGGAGTGGACACAGTCTGGGGAGAGAAAGCAGCCAGAAGGTCAGTTTAGTGTGTAGTGTAGTGCAGTGGTTCTCAACCCTGTCCTCAAGTACCCCCAACAGGCCATGTTTTGGAAATTTCTCTTAGATAAAATAGCTGTCCAAAATACCAAACTATTGACTCTGATTTAAAGCACCTGTGCAAGATAAAGGAAAACCTGCAAACATGGCCTGTTGGGGGTACTTGAGGACAGGGTTGAGAAACACTGGTGTAGTGGACAGTGTAATGTGTAGTGTAGTGGTCAGTTTAGTGTGCAATGTGTAGTGTAGTGGTCAGTTTAGTGTGTAGCGGTCCGTTTAGTGTGTAGTGTGTAGTGTAGGGGTCAGTATAGTGTGTAGTGTAGTGGTCAGTTTAATGTGAAGTATAGTGTAGTGGTCGGTTTAGTGGGTAGTGTAGTGGTCAGTTTAGTGTGTAGTAGTCAGTTTAGTGTGTAGTGTAGTGGTCAGTTTAGTGTGTAGTGGACAGTGTAGTGTATACTGGTCAGTTTAGTGTGCAGTGGTCAGTTTAGCGTGTAGTCTAGTGTACAGTGTAGTGTGTAGTGTAGTGGTCAGTTTAGTGTGTAGTGTAGTGATCAGTTTAGTGTGTAGTGGTGTGTTTAGTGTTTAGTATAGAGGGTAGTGTAGTGTGTAGTGTAGTGGTCGGTTTAGTGTGTAGTGTAGTGGTAAGTTTAGTTTGTAGTGTAGTGGACAGTGTAATGTAGTATGTAGTCTAGTGTAGAGTGTAGTGTAATGGTCAGTGTAGAGTGTAGTGGTCAGTGTAGAGTGTAGTGTAGTGGTCAGTGTAGTGTAATGGACAGTGTAGAGTGTAGTGGACAGTGTAGGTCAGCGTAGGAATCATGTAGGTCAGTGCAGTGGACAGGTAGGTCAGTGCAGTGGTCAGTATAGGAATCATGTAGGTCAGTGTAGAAGTTAGTGCAGTGGTCAGTGTAGGAATCAGGTAGGTTAGTGTAGAGGTTAGTGCAGTGGTCAGTGTAGGAATCAGGTAGGTTAGTGTAATGGCCAGGTAGATTATTGTACTGTTCCAGTAGATTATTGTAGTGGTCAGTGTAGGGATCGTGCTGGTCAGTACTATTGAAGGAAGGGAAGGGACTCAGGGAGTGCTAAAAGACTCTAAATACCGGGATATATTATTAGCACTCATTAACACTAATAATGTGGCTTGGATAAGCTGCAAATATTCAATATTATAGATCAAGTCAAGTGGAATGTGACTAACAAACACGTGATGCATATAGATCCAGTACAGCCTTAATCAACAGAAACCTTAATTTTGCCTTCCTTGTTTATCCACAGGTTTGGATTTCAGTACTAACTTGCAATATTGGAAACCAAGTATGAAATCCAAGGTCAGAATTTTGGAACACACACATTATTTTTTCCTCATTGTAACGCAAAAGTAGGCAAAAAAAAACATTAAACATGAACTGAGCAACATACACAATAGCTCACTTTGTTGTAATCAGTACCTTTATCTTTGCTGCTTCAAGTGCCTTTTTTCCATCCCAGGCCCAACTTCTCTTGGTAAAGTAGTTCACTGTTGCAAATTCAATGAGTGCAGAAAACACAAAGGCATAACATACAGCTATAAACCAGTCCATTGCTGTAGCATAGGCAACTTTTGGCAGTGAGTTCCTTGCACTGATACTCAGAGTCGTCATAGTAAGCACTGTTGTGACGCCTGTGAATAAAAGACACATTGGACTGATTAAACATTCATATATTATACACTTAATACATTAAATCAAAAGTCACAAAAATCATACTTTTTTATAGAGAATTTAGTAATGACAGTTGCCATATGTCCTATATTAGAGAACAGAGCAGTAACTAGAATCTTCGGGCCCCGGTGCAAGAAAATATGAAAGGCCCCTTGACCTGGGGCCCTTTGCTCCTATTGCGGGTCCCTTTTTTACAGTACCGTAGTGGGGCTCTTTCACAGTTTCTGCAGCAGGCCCCCTTTCTGCCATCTTCGGCCCTCCCCATAGTGGTGAAATGCCAGGGCCTGGTCACAATTGCAACCTTTGCAATCCTGATAGTTCCCTCACTGGTGTCAATAGTTTTTAATTTTTATTTTAATTTTATTATTTTTTTACCATTTCATTTTATTTCTTTTACAATTTTATTTTTATTATTTTTTAAAAATGTTTAGGAGCTCTGTTGGGGGCTTTGATGAGATATCAGGGGGTCTAAACAAACCTCAGCTCTCAATTTCCATCTGTGTAGCCTCAGCTGCACAGAATGAATGGACAGGAATAGCTGTGCACCGATCCTCCCATTCATTCAGAAATGGAAGTATAGCAAAAACAGTTTACTATGCTTCAGTTATGAACCAATTGGTACCAATCACTGACTCTGTCCATTCAGAAAAGGAAGGAGCCAGTAAATGACAAATTTACTGACCCATTCCCATCTCTCCATCATGACACATCTTCTACAGCAGCTGGCAGGAGAGAGGAGAGGGGAAGACAGCAGCTCTGTGGGGGGGACCAGGGAAGCACACAGGGACCCTGGGAACAGCAGAAGACAAGTAAACTGGATAGAGGAAAATGGAGGAGATTGGTTCCTCTAAATGCCACCCCCGCCATCCCTCGTATCCAGGTGTACAAGGGAAGCACACGGGCCCCCTAGACCATGGGGCCCAGTTGCAATTGCAACCCCTGTAACCCTTATCATTACGCCCCTGCTAGAGAAAGAACAGATAATATCTTCCAATCACAGGGACTAATATGGGCACAATGGTCAAATAACCGGCAAGGCAAGGATATGTAAAAAAGTATATCAATGTTATTAGGTAACAAGATAAAATGGTCTAAAATAGAGGAAAATACCAGGCTTATATGCATATATACAGCAATAACCAAAGGGCCAACAGAAGACCTTAACCACTTGCCGACCGCCAACCGCAGGTTGACGGCGACAAAGTGGCTCGTTATCGCAAATCGCCATCATACGACGGCGGCTGCGATAACGCGCACTGTGAGCGCGCGCCGCCGGTGGCGCGCCCGCGCGCTCACTGTGTTCGGGGAGGGCCAGGGAGCGGGTGCGGCGGCTTCGATTGCCGCCGGCTACCCGCGATGGCCCCCCCGGAGCGAAGGAACGGAGGTCCGTGTATGTAAACACGGACCTCCATTCTGTGAAGGGGGAAGGGCTGTGATCACAGCCTTCCTGTATACGAAGGCTGTGACCACTTCCCTTCCCCAGCTAGGGCAGTCCCCATACAGTTAGAACACGCCCAGGGAACATACTTAACCCTTAGAGCGCCCCCTGCAGGTTAACCCCTTCACTGCCAATGGCATTTACACAGTAATCAGTGCATTTTTATAGCACTGATCGCTGTATAAATGCCAATGGTCCCAAAAAAGTGTCAAAATAGTCCGAAATGTCTGCTGAAATATCGCAGTACCGCTAAAAATCGCAGATCGTCGCCATTACTAGTAGAAAAAAAAAAAAAACCCAAAAATGAATTCTCATCATCCGTAAATGCGACCACTTTTGCGCAAACCAATCAATAAACGCTGATTGCGATTTTTTTATCGCAAATATGAGGAAGAATATAAATCTGCCAAAAACGGTGAAAAAAAATGTTTTTTTATATATTTTTTTTGGATTTGTATTCTAGCAAAAAGTAAGAAATTTGGTGTTTTTTGCAAAATTGTCGCTCTTCTTTTGTTTATAGCGGCGATCAGAAATGACGCAGAGGTGATCAAATACCACCAAAAGAAAGCTCTATTTGTGGGAAAAAAAGGACGCAAATTTCGTTTGGGTACAACGTCACACGACCGCGCAATTTTCAGTTAAAGCGACGCAGTGCCGAATCGCAAAAAGGGCTCCGGTCCTAAAGCTAGAAATCCTTCCGGGGCTGAAGTGGTTAAGCATAATTAGGAAGATGAGACACTAACGTGTTTCCATATTTCAGATTTGCAATCTTCTTCAGGGATGCTCATATATTCTGTATACAGGTATTCATGCCAGCCAAGCTGTTCCATATGTAGGTAAGCCCAAAAAGAATAAAAACAAATGAATGTGTTGTTGCTTGGGTCTCCCAAGAAAGTTAAGGGTCAAGGCCACTGCATTGAGTCTACAATGCTACTGGGGGCAGCAAAGCAGGATCGAACAGACCACCTGGAACCTCAGTGAGAGGGAGGGCATAATCTGTGCAAAAAAGGACTTAATCAGTATGGGCATGTAAATGGACAGCTAGACTGCAGGATTCAAAATAGTCTGCTGAATCAGGATCAGATACACCCACTCCTTATTTCACAGGATCAGAGTGACATTAGAGAGACATGATGGAGCTGAGCTAACCAAACGACACTGGGCCTATATCAGTTAAAATTTCTCTTTTTTCATTAAAAGCATGTTGTCCTCTGTCAGTGGTTCTCAACTCCGGTCCTCGGGACCCACCAACAGGCCAGATTTTAAGTATTACCTTGGGGAGATGCAGACTAGAATACTGCAATCACTGAGAAGCAAATGATATCACCTGTGATGTATTTCAGTTATCCTGCAAACCTGGCCTGTTAGTCAGGGCTGGTGCAAAGATTTTTGACACCCTAGACGAAACCTCATTTTGCCACCCCCCTGGCTCCACCCCTGACTCCACCCCCTTTTCCCTGCCCAGCCTGATCAGTGTCAATCAAATGCAGACTCACCAGCTCCCATCAAATACAGCTTCACCAGCGCCAATTAATACAGCATCACCTGTGCCCATCAAAAACATATGTGACATATCAACAGTGGCCAGGCGCCCTAGGCGGCCGACTACTCCGCCTAATGGTAGAGCCAGCCCTGCTGTTAGTGGGTCCCGAGGACAGGAGTTGAGAACCACTGTCCTATGTCTTCATGAATCCCTGAACAATGAAAGAGCAGTGGAGTACTTTTAGATTTGTTGGTAATAATATAATATACTAATGTATAACATAATTTTCAATAAAGGGAACCTGTAAAAAAGCTATGAACATGACCTATGCAACTTTAGACATTATGGAAACGTCATCCTCAAAAAGGGAGGAGGTCCAACACACCCCCTACTTAGTCAGACCTATAGCTCTACAATCTGGAAAACTCATACTCCTTGTGAGGCTCGGACTGGGACAAAAAATAGGCCCGGGCATTTTAGACTGAGCGGCTAATTGTTCCAGCGGGGGTGGCTGGTGTCGGTCCTCCACACTGTAATGTAAAGGGACACTGATATAAAGGGGACTGCACTGTAAAAGGGCACTGTAATGCTTACAGTGACGTCCTCTTTATAGTACAGTGTCACCTGCAATTATGCCCCCTCCTTTTCTCTGTAATCACAGTTTTACTCTCTGCTCACTGTGCAGATCTCCAGCTCCTCCCGCCCCCTACTCCCTTACATCAGAGTCCACATAGACATGATGTAAGAGATGGTCAGAGACTGCAAACATACTTCAGGAGATGATCAGAGACTGCAGACATGATGCAAGAGATGGTCAGAGACTGCAAACCTGATACAAGAGATGGTCGGAGACTGCAGACCTGATACAAGAGATGGTCAGAGACTGCAGATATGATACAAGAGATGGTCAGAGACTGCAGACATGATACAAGAGATGGTCAGAGACTGCAGACATGATACAAGAGATGGTTAGAGACTGCAGACATGATACAAGAGATGGTCAGAGACTACAAACATACTACAGGAGATGATCAGAGACTGCAGGCATGATGCAAGAGATGGTCAGAGACTGCAGACATGATGCAAGAGATGGTCAGAAACTGCAGACCTGATACAAGAGATGGTCAGAGACTGCAGACATGATACAAGAGATGGTCAGACACCGAGGACATGATACAGGAGATGGTCAGAGACTGCAGACATGATACAAGAGTTGGTCATAGACTGCGGACATGATACAAGAGATGGTCAGAGACTTCAGACATGATACAAGAGATGGTCAGAGACTGTGGACGTGATACAACAGATGGTCAGAGACTGCAAACTTACTACAGGAGATGGTCAGAGATTGCAAACATACTACAGGAGATAGTCAGAGACTGCAGACATGATGAAAAAGAAGGTCAGAGCCTGCAGACACGATACAAGAGATGGTCAGAGACTGCAAACATACTACAGGAGATGATCAGAGACTGCAGGCATGATGGAAGAAATGATCAGAGACTGCAGACATGATGCAAGAGATGGTCAGAGACCGCAGGCATGATACAAGAGATGGTAAGAGACTGCAGACCTGATCCAAGAGATGGTCAGAAACTGCAGACATGATACAAGAGATGGTCAGAGACTGCAGACATGATACAAGAGATGGTCAGAGACTGAGGACAAGGTACAGGAGAGGGTCAGAGACTGACATGAAACAAGAGATGGTCAGAGACTGCAGACCCAATAAAAGAGATGGTCAGAGACTGCAGACATGATACAAGAGGTGGTCAGAGACCGCAGACATGATACAAGAGATGGTCATAGACTGCAGACATGATACAAGAGATGGTCAGAGACTGCAAACATACTACAGGAGATGGTCAGAGACATCAGACATGATGCAAGAGATGGTCAGAGACTGCAGGCATGATACAAGAGATGGTAAGAGACTGTAGACCTGATACAAGAGATGGTCAGAGACTGCAGAGATGATACAAGTGATGCTCAGAGACTGCAGACATGATACAAGAGATGTTATAGACTGAGGATATGCTACAGGAGATGGTCAGAGACTGACATGATACAAGAGATATTCAGAGACTACAGACATGATACAAGAGATGGTTAGAGACCGCAGACATGATACAAGAGATGGTTTGAGACTGCAGGCATGATACAAAAGATGGTCAGAGACTGCAAGCATACTACAGGAGATGTTCAGAGACTTCAGACATGATGCAAGAGATGGTCAGAGACTGCAGGCATGATGCAAGAGATGGTCAGAGACTGCAGACATGATGCAAGAGATGGTCAGAGACTGCAGACCTGATACAAGAGATGGTCAGAGACTGAGGACATGGTACAAGAGATGGTTAGAGACTGCAGACATGATACAAGAGATGGTCAGAGACTGCGGGCATGATACAAGAGATGGTCAGAGACTGCTGACATGATGCAAGAGATGGTCAGAGACTGCGGAAATGATACAAGAGATCAACGCATCAAATGCAGCATACTAGTGTCCACTAAATGCAGCCTCATCAGTGTCCATCAAATGCAGCCTCGTCAATAACCACCAAATGCAGCCTCATCAGTGCCCACCAATTACAGCCTACCAGTGCCCACCAATTGCAGCCTACCAGTGCCCACCAAATGCAGCCTCATCAGTGTCCATCAAATGCAGCCTCATCAATAACCACCAAATGCAGCCTCGTCAGTGCCCACCAATTGCAGCCTCATCAGTGCCCACCAATTGCAAGCTACCAGTGCCCATTAAATGCAGACTGCCAGTGCCCACCAATTGCAGCCTACCAGTGCCCACCAAATGCAGCCTTATCAGTGCCCATCAAATGCAGCCTACCAGTGCCTACCAAATGCAGCTTATCAGTGCTCAACTGCCTGTGCCCACCAATTGCAGCCTGCCAGTGCCTGCCAAATGCAGCTTATCAGTGCCCATCAAATGCACCCTTATTGGTGCCCATCAAATTCAGCCCACCTCTCTGGTGGTACTGGGCAGCAGTCTTTCTCTCTGGTAGTGCTGGTACAGCATGGCTCTCTGGTGGTGCTGAGCAGTGTGGCTGCCTCTCTGGTGGTGCGAGTACAATGTGTCGCTCTCTCTCTCTCTGGTGGTGCAGGTACAGTGTGACGCTCTCTGGTGGAGCGGGTACAGCATGATGCTCTCTCACTGGTGGTGTGGGTACAGTTCGGCGCTTTCTCTCTGGTGGTGTGGGTACAGCGTGGCTCTCTCTCTAGTGGTTCCGGGTTTCAGCGTGGCGCTCTCTTTCTGCTAGTGTGGGTACAGCATGGCTCTCTCTCTCTGGTAGTGTGGGTACAGTGTAGCTCTCTCTCTGGTGGTGCAGGTACAGAGTGGCGCTCTCTCTGGTGGTGTGGTTACAGAGTGCCTCTCTCTCTGGTGGTGCGGTTACAGCGTGGCACTCTCTCTGGTGGTGCAGGTACAGCGTGGCACTCTCTCTCCGGTGGTGCGAGTACAGTGTAGCTCTCTCTGGTGGTGCAGTTACAGTGTGGTGCTCTCTCTCTGGTGGTGCGGGTACAGTGTAGTTCTCTCTCTGGTGGTGTGGTTACAGCGTGGCGCTCTCTCTGGTGGTGCGGTTACAGCGTGGCACTCTCTCTGGTGGTGCAGTTACTGAGCAGCGCTCTCTCTCGTGGTGCGGTTATAGCGTGGCGCTCTCTCTGGTGGTGACGGTTACAGTGTGGTGCTCTCTCTGGTGGTGACAGTTACAGCGTGGCGCTCTTTCTGGTGGTGATGGTTACATCGTGGCGCTCTCTCTGGTAGTGACGGTTACAGCGTGGCGCTCTCTCTGGTGGTGTGGTTACAGCATGGCTCTTTCTCTGGCTTCCCCCAGCACAGTCCTCTTTTTCCTGTAGCAGTCACCTGTAACTTCTTCCGGGGTTCCAGGCTCTCTATTTTTCCCCCAGCAGAGTGCATGCTGGGGGTTGAAGTCCACTGCCTGTGGACAACAATGGGGCTGACAGTCTTTTGGGACTACATGTCCCATGATGCTCCCCTAGCCTCTTCTGAATGGCCCTTCACTGTGGCCAATGAGAAGGGAAGCAAACAGGGCACTGGGCGATGAACAAGATGAGAGCCGGTCTCTCATCTTCTCCAATGCATTGCTGACAGGAGAAGGGAGGGGCGAGCGGGGGGAGATACGCTGGTATCCTGCGGCTCGCCTATTGCCGGTCACAGCGTGGCCACGCGCACACACCCTGTGTACCCGCCCAGGCAGGGCCATATAGCGATAGGTGAGCGGTGGCCGTGGCCTGTGTTAACCCTGTCCAGGCCGAGGTCACCGCTTATCTCCCGCTGTGCAGCCCAGACATCACCCGGCCACGGTGCGGGCAGCCCCCGGCCCACCGGGCAAATGCCAGTCTGCCCTATGGCCAGTTCGGCCCTGCTCCTTGCTAACTGAAAAGCTCTGCCTCTGAATCAGCTGGGGATGTGTTGGACCTCTATAGAGAGACCACACAGAGAGCAAGGATCCTACTTTGCGTCATGCTAGCAGGACACAGGCTTTTCTACTTAGGCTTTGAATGCTTTTTAAGGAAAACAAACAGTAAGACTTTGCATACCACTTGTTTTGACACACCTAGAATTTATTCAGCTAATATAAAAGTGAGATTTCAGTTAGGCTTCCAGAAGGAATGTTTCACTAAATGGCATAAACACACTACTTAAACTGTTGAAAAGTTGATTTAAAATGTAATAATAAGAGAAAATACATTTTTTAAATACACTTTAATATAATTTGAAATATGTAAGCCTCCCTCATTAGAGTATGGTTATCACTAATGGGGAAATTGTTCTCTCTTACTCTACTGTTTTTACTTCAAACAATGAATGGAAGTTTGAGGCAAGCACAGATGAATAAAAGCAAGTGATAAAATTGCCCATATGATACTACCTAGACTGAGTACAGTGTCTTATACTGAATAGAACAATAAAATGCCAATCCTCTGAAATATCTTTAAAGGGGTTGTAAACCCTCAAGGTTTTTCACCTTAATGCATTCTAAGGTGCGCCGCTGAGGGACCCCAGAAGAGGAGGATCCAGGCCACTCTGTGCAAAACCACTGCACAGAGGAGGTAAGTATAAAATGTTTGCTTTTTTGCTTTTTCTTTAAAACTAACCTTTAGATATCAAAATATAAATATTCAGCGCACATTGAAAAAACACAAAATATCAATATTGCATAGCTAGCTGAACACTCATGGGAAATACACCACACCATAAAGCAATATATACAATCAATAGTGCAGCGCTATGCCGGATGATGCAATGCATATAAAAAGTTCAAAAAAAGTCCTTTTGTTGTCCAAAGCAATATCAGTATTCCTGGATATAAATGCTTGTACTGGTGGCCGCTCACCTTAGAGATGCAGGCTAAAAAGCCTCTCTCGCGTTTTTACCCCAATGGGTTTCCAAGCACTGTCTCCACAGGTCTGGCCAACCAAATGTCCTCAGCACATGAGAAAAGAAACATAAAAATCTAGTGCTCTCTATTTAAAATCATAACAGTCTATAGAGTAAGAAGAGAGTCCCCTTGGTGCTGGGAAAAACGACATACAGGTGCAGATGTGTAAATAGAGTCTTCCACCACATATATAAACACACTGCCTCTCACCTCCCCTTCAGGACCACAAGGCCCATAATGCACTTTTTCAACTTCGAGTAACACTTTCCAATCGATGACAGCTAACTTTTTCCCCTTGCTTCACACAGGCGTTGTACTCCCATGTAAAAAAGAAGTTGCCACATCTAATGCTCTCTGTATATAAAATGCTTTAATAGCTCATAAAAGGTTACACTCACATAAAAGGCACTCATCCAAGTGCGGGAATCACAGCGTGCTCAGATGCAATGGACACCAACAACAGTACAACCACTGCTGACACCAGAGATGGCCGCGGGTGACGTCAGACGCCGCTCCTCCATGTACGCGTTGCGTCCTGGGCGGGACTTCCTCAGAGCGGGAGCTTAGCCTGTCACATCACCCGTACTCATTATATATACACACACTCCGCCTTCCGGCCACCCATCATCACCTGGGAGGGATCACCTGATCAAGTCCAGGCATCGCAGGCTTATTGCCCTAAATTATAAAAACCCTCCGGTGCAGTGAACCAAGAAGACAGTTGTTGCTTGGAAAATAAATCTTTTTATACAAAGGCATTAAATATGGACAAATGATTCCAGCAAGGGCTAAAAGGAAGGAAGGTATAACCTCTTTCACTAGAACCAATGTAATAATCTCGGTAAAATCTAGTGAGGGGTAACACTCCCCCTAATGGTCAAAAAACTAAATGACACACCAACGAATCATATAGTAAACCTCAGCTAAAAATAACCCCTTCCATACTAAGAAAACCACCAAAAAGCATCTTAGGTCATCCCACGGCCATCTTCTGATACCAACAACACAAATAAATATTATACAAATATAAAATTTTACAGATACAAAAATGCAAAAATAAAAAGAGAACATGAAAACATAGCATAACAATCCACTCAGACTCATCTGTCGGAGATAAAACAATTCAGATCAAACTCGACGTTTAAGCCAGAGGGCGCCATCACCCCTGCTTCATAAATCCAAAAGGATTCCCTCTGGCTCAAACGTCAAATGTAATTACCTCCCCTCCAATGATGGGGCACATGTTCTATTCCCCAAAATTGTAAGCCCCTAGGGTCCCTTTTATGACAATCTCTAAATTGCCTCGAGACACTATGCGTGGGCACACCTTTACGTATATTATTTAAATGCTCCCTTATTCTGACCTGTAAGGGTCTGGAGGTCCGTCCTATATATTGGAGGCCACATTGGCACTCCAACATATAGACCAACCCCTTAGTGGCACACGTAATCAAATTCTTTATATTATAACTGCTACCTGTTACAGAGAAAACAAACTCTTTCCGTTTTTTTCTTATTGTTCTTAACAGTTTTGCAGGCCTTACACTTACCACACGCAAAAAAGCCCCTAAGAAAAGAAAAAATACGATTTTCCAAGTAGATAGGCGGATCCACCACCCCTGGGGCAAAGGTATCCCTAAGTGAGGGGGCTTTGCGATAGACAAATGTAGGTTTAATGGGCAATGTAGGGCTTAGAACACGATCCTGCTTAAGTAAGGGCCAATATTTTTGGACAATTCTTTCAACTTTCTTGTGCTGTACACTGTAGTCCAAAATAAGCCGGACCTCACTTGTTCCTGGACAGCTAGACTGCTGTTGGCTACTAAGCATGGCTGATCTATCCAGAGTCTGTACCCTATCTCTCTCTTTAATGACGAGTTCCCGATCATACCCCTTTTGCAAGAATCGTTGGACCAAGACCTCAGATTGGGAAATAAAATCCCCCTCTGACGAACAATTCCGCCGAAATTGGACTCTTGGAATATTATTCAACCAATTTCTATGATGGCAACTCGTCAGAGGGATGTAGGAATTTCTGTCCGTTAATTTAAAATGATTCTTAGTCCTGAACAGATCGCCCTCTTTGAAAATTTCAGTCCAAAAAATACCATATGCTCAAGGCTGATGTTCCATGTCAGTTCAATATTTTTGTTGTTATCATTCAACCTGGCTATGAAATTATTTAAATCAGGCAGCTCACCTTTCCAGATTACTATAAGATCGTCAATAAATCTTTTGTAACAAACCAATTGGGGGGGGATGGGAGAAAACTACCTCCTCCTCCCAGTGGGCCATAAAAGGTTGGCCACACTGGGAGCAAAACGAGCTCCCATCGCCACCCCCCTGGTCTGCAAATAGTATTGGCTATCATACCAAAAATAGTTTTTCAGGAGACAAAACTCCAAACTTCTCAACAAAAATCTCTTGTGTTTCCTAGATAACTCAGATTTATCCATTGCCCATCGAACAGATGATATAGCTTCTTTGTGGTCTATAATAGTATACAGTGAGCTTACTTCAGCTGTAACTATATAACAAGATGAGTCTGAGTGGATTGTTATGCTATGTTTTCATGTTCTCTTTTTATTTTTGCATTTTTGTATCTGTAAAATTTTATATTTGTATAATATTTATTTGTGTTGTTGGTATCAAAAGATGGCCGTGGGATGACCTAAGATGCTTTTTGGTGGTTTTCTTAGTATGGAAGGGGTTATTTTTAGCTGAGGTTTACTATATGATTCGTTGGTGTGTCATTTAGTTTTTTGACCATTAGGGGGAGTGTTACCCCCCACTAGATTTTACCGAGATTATTACATTCTAGTGAAAGAGGTTATACCTTCCTTCCTTTTAGCCCTTGCTGGAATCATTTGTCCATATTTAATGCCTTTGTATAAAAATATTTATTTTCCAAGCAACAACTGTCTTCTTGGTTCACTGCACCGGAGGGTTTTTATAATTTAGGGCAATAAGCCTGCGATGCCTGGACTTGATCAGGTGATCCCCCCCAGGTGATGATGGGTGGCCGGAAGGCGGAGTGTGTGTATATATAATGAGTACGGTGATGTGACAGGCTAAGCTCCCGCTCTGAGGAAGTCCCGCCCAGGACGCAACGCATACGTGGAGGAGCGGCGTCTGACATCACCCGCGGCCATCTCTGGTGTCAGCAGTGGTTGTACTGTTGTTGGTGTCCATTGCATCTGAGCACGCTGTGATTCCCGCACTCGGATGAGTGCCTTTTATGTGAGTGTAACCTTTTATGAGCTATTAAAGCATTTTATATACAGAGAGCATTAGATGTGGCAATTTCTTTTCTACATGGGAGTACAACGCCTGTGTGAAGCAAGGGGAAAAAGTTAGCTGTCATCGATTGGAAAGTGTTACTCGGAGTTGAAAAAGTGCATTATGGGCCTTGTGGCCCTGAAGGGGAGGTGAGAGGCAGTGTGTTTATATATGTGGTAGAAGACTCTATTTACACATCTGCACCTGTATGTCGTTTTTCCCAGCACCAAGGGGACTCTCTTCTTACTCTATAGACTGTTATGATTTTAAATAGAGAGCACTAGATTTTTATGTTTCTTTTCTCATGTGCTGAGGACATTTGGTTGGCCAGACCTGTGGAGACAGTGCTTGGAAACCCATTGGGGTAAAAACGCGAGAGAGGCTTTTTAGCCTGCATCTCTAAGGTGAGCGGCCACCAGTACAAGCATTTATATCCAGGAATACTGATATTGCTTTGGACAACAAAAGGACTTTTTTTGAACTTTTTATATGCATTGCATCATCCGGCATAGCGCTGCACTATTGATTGTATATATAACCTTTAGATATCCTTTGCTAAAACTTTAAAGATAGAGCATAAGAACAAACTTCGATTACACTTTTCAGCCAAGTAGGGCCTTAGTCATAACTATCTCCTTTTGAGGCAAGATTTCTTTAGTATAACTAAAGACAAAACTTTTTTTTTTCCATATTGGATAGAGTGGAGATGCATTAGAACATCTGTCAGTTTTTATTGCGGTCTGTGTCCCCGTTAGGGAGATTCACCCTCTCTATTTCTCCTGTTTACCATTGTCATTGGAAAAGCAAATAAATGAAAATCCCAAATTTTGGGTTGTCCCCAGAAAAGTAATAGAGGGGGAATGAATCTTCCAAGTTCCACTAGTTCTGGTGACCTGGGGGTCCCTAATAGATTCCCTTAATTTGAGGGGATTTCCTCTCACGTCCTGTTTTGGATATGGGACAGGAAGTCAACATAAATCTCCCCAATGGGACACAGATGGCAAAAATAAACATTACAGGGGTTATAACCCTCCCTTACTCTATAAAAAAATGAAAAGAAAAACTTTGCCTATAGTTCTACTTTAAATACCCAGCCCCTCTAACATGGTAGGCATATAGAATAAAGAGCATTTTAAAAGCATTGCATTACTAAATAACATGTCAAAACATTAAAGTGTTACTAAACCTAGGACCCGGCATTCACTATATCTGGCCCCCCACAGTACCAGTCAGGTAGGAATGTATACTATTGTTGGTACTTCCTGCTGCAACTACAATTCCAATGATACTGAAACTGAAGATGCTATACTTACTGATGTAGTTCAGCAGTTGAAGAAAGAATTTGGAGCAGCACATACTGAAAAACCCTGGGCTGGTTTGACAGGTTGGGTTGACTGGATCAACCCATCCAACTGGTTCACTGGTTTTGGAGGCTGGGTGGCTGATCTCTTACATGGGCTCCTCTATGTTATGGGAATAAATATTCTCATATATGCCTTGGTTAAACCCTTGCCTGCTCTTTTTAAATGCTGTCTTAGTACCTGCACTGTAAAATATATTAATACTGTTCTTTCTGAGACCGCAGATATCCACCTATGAGATGGTGGCCATGTTTATTCAAACTTAAACTGACAATGTTTATGTCCAAACTGAAGCTGACAATGTTGACAGCATCACCATCTAAAGATATAGAACTCAAACAACAGGAGGGACTGTTAAGATGAGATACAACATGGATTTGAAATATTAACACGATGGAGTCACAGGAAACGATTTCAGAATGACTTATAAATGAACTATGAGCGAACTGTTGTTTACCGCTTGTTGTGTTCTGTGTTCTTTCTCCTACTTTTAGCCTTGTCTAGACAATGTAGAAATGAAAGGATGTCTGTAAAGCCCCGTACACACGGGACGACGATCGTACGTACGATCATCTCAAATCGTATGTTGGGTAATGTAAGTTGCATACTGACTGCACTACACGATTGTACGACCGCAGATAGAACATTCAGGTGCATGTAATTAGCATCCGGCCGTTCCTGACTTTGGAGCATGCGTGTTTTGCACAATACAACTTGTTGTACCAACTGTTCTGTACACACGATACAACGGTCGTATGACCGCTTGTTGGTACGACCAAGTTTTCTAGTCTGCTCATACAACTCCCCTTGTACGACCGTTGTATGTCGGCTGTTCTAATCGCGCATAGGAACGATCGATTTTGCATACAACGGTCGTTCATACGACCTGTTGTATACGATTGTCGTCCCGTGTGTACGAGGCTTAAGACTCGACTCAGGATAGTAGCTATTGTTACTGATGTGTGGAATGTGTGGAATGATGATTAGAAGCAGGTGGATAGGAAAGGGCGTGAGGCCTTGTGTCTTTGGCTAAGATTCTTTCTTTTATATTATAGGTTTCTTTCATGTTATCTTTAATTATCTCTTTGGCTAATATACTGAAATCAATTAGTATGAAAGTGTCATTTATCTGTAGTTATTGCTATTTATCATTTATGTGACATTTACAATGTTATCTCAGATAATAAGAATTTCCCCCATTCCCACAAATATGTGGCTGAGATAGAGAATAGCAAGAATAAGGTAGACACTATGGGGTTGATTTACTAAAGCTTGAAAGTGCAGCTCCACACAGAAACAGCTTCAAGGTTTTATTGTCAAAGCTTGATTGAACAAGCTGAGGTTAGAATCTGATTGGCTAGCATGCACAGCTGCACCATTTTTTGCACTCTCCAGCTTTAGTAAATCAACCCCTATGTAATGGACAGGATACGTAACGTGAAATGCACAATATGACATAAAAACTGTGTGTTTAATCCTGTATTTTTGTCACTTTGTCGCTCTTTGATTCAGTGTACACTGCTATTACTCAGTAAATAATACATAGACGGAAGATAAACCTGTGTGGATGTCCTTTGTTACAAGGCTTTTCTTTACAACATGGAAATGCAATTATTTTAGTAAATGTAAACTGCTAAATACTTTTTCTCATCAGCAGTATATAGCAGTCTTATGACTTCTATCAGTGTCTGGCTGAGCACTGGTTAAAGCTTGTAGGTGGAGTTTTCATTCTCCTCTCACTGTCCTATGAGGCTGCATGGCCCCTGGCTTTCTGTCTTAACAGTGCTGATTGCCAGGTGCTGATCACATGCACCCTCCCAAAAACAAAATAAAAAACTCTCTATCAAAACACACCAAACTGAGCATGTGCAGAGTGCCTCCAAGGCTCTGTACTATCAGGAGATGGATTAAGAACAGTAAAAGGAGGAGAGGATCAGGGAAGACAGGATTTACACAATGTGGAGGATTAACCCCTTAGGTTCCACAGTGAGTATAACAAGCATGCTTTACTGCATACACAGACTGATATTACTGTTGTGGATTTAGTAACACTTCAAGTCCCAACTCCAGCAAACACAGAAACATAAAAGTGTGACAGCAGATAAAAGACCAAATGGTCCATTTTGTTTTGTTTTCATTTTCATTGTTTTTTTTTTTTTTACTTTTTTGTTAGACATAGACATATGTTTGTCCCAAGCATGTCTGAACCCTGTTATCTGTCTTACTACCTCTGCTGGAAGTCTATTCAAAGCATCAAATACTCTTTCAGTAAAATAATACTTTCTAAGATTAGTTTTTAATGTTCCACCTGCTAGTTTGAAGTTATGTCCCTGTGTTGTAGATCTTGGCTTCATATTGAAAATACTACTCTCCTGAACCTTATTTACCCCCTTGCTGTATTTAAAGGTTTCAATCATGTCTCAACTTTCCCTTCTTTCCTCCAGACTGTACATATTAAGTTCTTGGTGTCTCTTCTGATATGTTTTATCACTCAGACCTTTCCTTGCTCCTTCTGGTGACCCCTCTAGTGATGCACCTTAGAATTCTATTTGCTTGTCCCACTCTCTGGGCACACTGTTTGCTCATTTTGTGATCATCTGAAATAAGTACCCCCAAAAAATTTTTCTCTGTAGTGCTGCCCAACATTGTACCCCAAATATTGTGTTCTATCAATGGATTATTTTTCCCTAGGTGCATTATTTTACACTTAGAAACACTGAACCACAATTTCGACTGCCTTGACCAATCTTCCAACAATGCAAAATCATGTTCCATGTTCGACACCTCCAGGGATATCAACCCTATTGCTCACCTTTGTGTCATCAGCAAAAAAGACATACCTTACCCACCAACCTATATGTTGCAGATTAAACAAAGCAGGACCTAGTACAGAGCAACTTCAAAATTGTTGCTTGCTGTGGGGCTGTGCCTGTATTGCAAGGGTAAACTGCTTGTTTATGTCTAGGAAGCATGGAAAAGAAGAGTTATTTAGCCTATCCTTCAATCTTCTAATCCTCTGTGCTGCTAGACCAGTCTCCACAGTGCCTTCTCCTCTACACTCTAGTGGTCTAAGGTCCTGACATTATCAAGACCTATAGGGTTTATAGCCCTGCATTGGATATGAGGACAACGAGGGACGTTCCATCACCGGAGCACAGGGGAGTGCCGTCTGTCATGGGAGTGGAGAATCAGGTAAGAAAATATCCTTTTAGCCTCCCTCAGACATAAACAGGCATCTAATTCTTGCAGTATGGGTGTAGCCCTACTGCATGGGTGAAATTTCATTTTTACAGCATTTTTTGGGCCTAAAGAAAAAAGCAGTGCAAATGTTGGACTAGTTTAACATTTTACAGTTTCTTATCTACAAACTAAAGGCCTTTTATGTAAAGCAAAAAGAGTTTGCAACTCCCATGCACAGAACATCTACATTAATGTTCAAGCACAATAAAGCTAGGGCGTATTAACAAAAACAAATTTATAGAAATATTTCAGTGGAAACTGTGACGTAACGTTATGTGAAAACAAAGTAATAGATGGATGCTATGTGTTGCCTCGCATGCGTTCATTTGGAATGGACTAAAGCGGAATCCAGCCCAGGTTTTACCAGCCACCTTAGGATTTTGTGGTCCACGGAGTCCAGTATCAGGTGTGGTTTACATAACCAGTAATAAAAGTTTTGCTCTACCCCGGGGCTCGGAGAGCGATCAGCCTGAGAGAGCTGACATATGAAGCTTTTGTGTATGGACTAAGAAAAAGGTTTGCGCTGTTGCTGTTTTATGGGTGTCTGGAGAAGCCCTACACCTCGCAGATAGGAATGCTGAATGTTTAGTTAGAGCCTCGATGGCAAGGATTTATTTTTCTGTTTTGTTTGTTTTGATTGCAACCTTTTACAAATAAACCTGGCTGCAAGCCAGACTTTAAAGAACCTGCCGTCTGAACTGCCTTTATCCCAGGGAAGGTGATCCCCGCAAGAGCTAATCCCTCACATAACATATACAACATTTATGAGTTTCATCTTGCAGCATTGTTCAAGTATTGTCTCCATAATTCTGTATTGTGTGTATGTAGCCTCAAATTCCCACAGTAATACTGTATGGCAATTACACTGGGCCACTGAGAACATACATTGAACTGGCCACAGAAATGTGCCTCATTTATCATCTGTCTTATGATGTGTTCTGTGTCACCCCACAACCACTAATTCGATTTAGCCTTGCACTTGCAAGGATACTCAAAAAGAATATGTCTGAATGTAATTGGTGGTTGTGTGGCAACACAGAATGATTATTACCTAAGACAAAATGATGAATGAAGTTGACTTATAACAGCTTTAGCATATATGCCTGTAGTGGGCTGAGTACCCAGCACTTGGCTTCTCTTTTCCTTTGTAGATACAAGCAGCCAAAATAAAGTAAAAAATTACAGTGTTACAATCGCTAATAAAGACTGTGCTTGTTTAATGAAAAAAATAATAAATGTCAGCGCTACCTTAATTTTGAAAAAACAGTGCCATAAAAGCAAACATGTGCACACAATCAATTCTATCCAATCCTATTAGTACAAGTGTGACCTCCTTGTAATGAAAAATGTGCTTTGTTAAAGACTGATAAAAAAAGTGAAATTGCTACTAATGTCATTTAGCGAGTCTGTGTTATTAAAGTTTCTGTATAGTAATCAGAAGCTCTAAAAAAAAAAAACCCCTTCTTTAAAACTTGCAATAGGCGTTTCCCCCTGTAAGGGTTTATTGGCAGCAATAATAGTACAAAATATAGTTACAGGCAGTCCCCTAGTTATGAACATCCGACTTATGAACGACTCCTACTTACAAACGGAGGGAGACAACAGGAAGTGAGAGGAAATCTCCTCCTAGGAAGGGAAATTCACTCCTGTAAGAGTTATTATGGGAAAAAGGTGTCTCCACTGATGCTTTATCACCAAGGTTTGTTTCCACAACAACCCAAAATTTTCAAAGCCCAATTATCATTGGGACAGGAAGTGAGGTGAAATCTTCTGAACAGAAACATAGACAGCAAAACAAACATTACATGGGTGTTACCCCTTCCCTATGCTATCCAAAAAGCTTAAAAATATTTGTTTTGGCTGAAGCTACACTTAAAAAATGTACCTGTTCTGACTTACAAACAAATTCGACTTATGAACAAACCAACAGTCCCTATCTTGTTAGTAACCAGGGGACCGCCTGTATTGTAAAAAGATGCTTTTTTTGATTTGATTGAAATCTCAAAATTTATTTTACATTTCCATAAATAGGTGCAAATTAAAATGGTAAAAAACATGAGCTCTGGTTGTGCAAACAAGGGACCTATACATCACATATACAATGTTAAGCCTCGTACACACGGTGCGACGGTCGTACGACCAAAGGGCCCAAATCGTATGTTGGCTGTTGCATCTCACGTACTGACGTGCACTAAGCGATCGTACAACCAAGCCAAACGCAGTGACGTGTTATGAGCGTATAAAGAGGAAGTTCAGGTGCATGTGATCTGTGAATTAGGAACGCAGGTTTACACGAACAGACACTTCTGAGCGTTTCTGACTTCTGAGCATGCGTGTTTTGCACAGTACAACTTGTTGGACCAACTTCTCTGTACACACGATACAATGGTCGTACGACCGTTTGTTGTACAACCAAAGTTTTCTAGTCTGCTCATCCAAATCCTGTTGTATGACCGTCGCACGTCGGCTGTTCTAATTGCGCGTATTAACGGTCGGATGATCATACAACAAGCTGTTGTATGACCGTTTTCATACGACCGTCGCACCGTGTGTACGGGCCTTTACAGTATTGCAGTGAATGGATCATATACGATACAGCGGTGGCTGCGTCAAAAGCCCCTTCTTTACAACTTTGGCTTTGGTATTGGGGTTTTCTATAAATCCTGCCCATGTTACTGTAATTGCCTAAGCAGGGCTCATTCACTAAAGAAATTGAACAAGATCATGGATGACCTATGATAGTATACTTGCATTGTCGGCCCACATATGTTTACAGATGTCCATGTACAGCATAGCTGATCGTACACAGATATTCAATGCATACAGTGCAGACCTAGTTTGCCCTGCAAGTGGGACATCTAAATAATGTATAAGTAAGTAAGGGAGGGTTGTAACCCCTGTCAGTTTATTTTTTGCCATCTCTGTCCCAATGAGGAGATTAACCTTTACTTCACGTCCCATGGCCAAAAAAAGGAAGTGAGAGGAAATCCCTGCACATTAAAGGAATTCCCTGGGGCCTCTAATGTCTCCAGAACTAGTGTCCCCATTGGAATGTATCCCGTCTATTACTTTTCTAGTCAACCCAAAATTTGGGGGTTTCTTTTACTTTCACTTTCAATGATAACAGGACAAATAGAGAGCGCAATAAAAGTGAAATCTATTTTCCATGTACCAGCAATTAAAACCCTGTATGCTGGCTAGCGCTGAAATGTTTGCAGATACTCAGTACAATACGTTTCTGTCTACGGTACACTTTTTACACATGCAGAATAATTCCAGGAATGGATATTTTATACATAGTTACAGTGGTCCAGCTTGCACCAATGTAACTATGTATATACTATACCTGGCAAATGCCCCTGGAAGCTTGATATGACTGAAGTAGACGCCGGTACTCCAGTGATCGCCACTTGCTTCAGGGTCCTGTGCCAAACGTCTACCCTGCTGCATTCTGAATACAGCAGGTTGGCCACTCAACACAAGCACCATTTAGAGCATGCTTTGCATTTTCTGAATTATTACAAAGTGTTCTTAAATTGGACAAGGTGGTGATGTCAGAGCCGGACCTGAAAACAAGTGGAGATTATTGGAGAATCAGTATTTTTCAAAAGTGAGACATGAAGGGCCTGTTTAGACCCCTGATATTTCACCAAAGTCCCCCTACAGGACTCCTAAAAAATTTTTAAAATTAGATTGTAAGCTCCTTGAGACTAGGGACTAATGTGAATGTACAATGTATATGTAAAGCGCTGCGGAAATTGATGGCGCTATATATGTACCTGAAATAAAAAAATAAATAATAAAAAATCATACTGTAAGAAAAAAAAAATTGTAAAAAAAATAGAAAAATAATAATAAAAATAAAAAAAACTACTGACACCATCCACTGCCCTACTGACACCGTGCTTTGCTCTACTGGCCATGTCTACTTCTCTACTGGAAGTGTCCTCTGCCCTACTGACTAACACAATCCACCGTTCTACTGACACAACTTATGCTCCACTGACACATCCACCGCTCTATGACACCATCCACTACCCTAATGACACTGTCCACTTTCCTACTGACACCATCCTCTGCCCTCATGACACCAACCTCTGCCCTACTGACACTGTCCACTGCTCAACTGACTGACAATGTCCACCTTTAAGGTAGTGTAAGTTTTTATATTTTTATACTAACATTTGCTTTACTACAATTTTTTACGTTTTTCTTGCTATTTAGTTAAGCTTGGCTAGTTAATTTCTAAAAATAAGGGCACCAAACCCCAGTGATTTTTGATCTCTTTCATGTTGTTCAGGTAGATCTTCACCTCTCAAAGGTTGTCTACCTCTGCCCTAGACTGCTCTCCCGATTTGGACTACATGAACTTACTCCTCTCCTCATCTCCATTATTACATAAGGAGGAAGCATTTGGTAGTTTGCAGAAGATACCAAAGAAAGCTGATAACATTGCTTGAGATTTCAATTCAATGCACAGAACATTACAAGGAGACTAGATTTCCATCAGGCCCAAAAGGTATTTTTCTGTGTTTGAAGAAAATGTACTTAGTCTGAAAAAATATAAATGATTGCAATCACCACAGCTAAAGTTTAAAGGCTGCAATATATTCCATTTTTACACTGAATATGCACACAAATGTGCTACTGAATAGCTATAATTCATCCTATATCTTTTGTTTTTAGCATAATTATTCTAAAACATATATAATAATGCATAATAGCTCTCTCAATTAAAAGTATGAATACACTTATGGGCAAATATATCCGAGGAGGAATATTTTCTCTGCTTCTAAAAAAATGCTAATTAAATGTAAGACTATACAGTTAGGCATTTTATTAAGCCTATAGACAATTTACATTGAATTAGAACAAACATGCACTGCTGCATAGGTGAAATTTATCCTATATCTTTTTTTAGCACAATTACATTATTATATGATAGCTCTCTCACGTGTATTTCTTAAAAACAGCATGGTAGAAGCTGGTTTTCCATGTTAAGGAGACATACAATCCTAGATTCCATGTCGCTTTTCAAAAATATGTCATTTAAAATCAGGCATACGGTCAGAAGCATGTACATCCAAGGTCAAATATCCTACTGTTGCTTTAAAAAACCTTTGGTTTCCTATGCAAGGTTATGTACAGATATATATATATATATATATATATGCATTTGAACAAGACTGTGAACATTTATATATGGAATGCCTAACTACACAAGCACTTTGCTAAACTGTTGTAATGCAACACTAAAAGACCATAAATAATTGTATGCAATGCTGTCTGCGCCTTTGCATACTTCAAAATGGTTAAGCTTTCTCCATGTTATTGCTTGGTAATGTGAAGCAGGCTATGTAGCACTTATCATGAAAGATAGTCAGGTCATCTAGTATACTGCTACAATGGCTTTTATTGAATAGATTTCATTTTAACTTGGTGGCAAATGCAATACACAGTTGCAAAATTTATAGGTAAGAAAGGTTCTTTGCAATAATGTTTTGAAGGTTTTAGTAAATGCAAATAATGAAACAGTGAAAACGTTTTTTTTTTTTTTTAATGAACAGCTCATGGCAAAAATTTGTAAATCTGTGAATGAGTAGCAATATCCAACAAACATTATAATTGGGCTCAGGTAAAAAAAATCCACTTCATTTACCTCAAAGTGGAAGTTTACCCAAATTTTTTTCTTTATTTTGAATAGAGTTTGGAAAGGTTAGAACATCTAGAAACTTTTATATTGCAATTAGAGTTACCTTTAACCACTTCCCGACCGCACGCTGCCTTTTTACTGCGGCAGGGTGGACATATTCCGCGAATCACCGTAAATAAACGGTGATTCATGGACGCGCCGCTAGGGGGCGAGAGCGCGCCACCGGCGGCGCGCTCTCATGCCTGCCACACTCTGCGTAAGTGTGCTCGCGGCTCGAGTGGACCTGATGTCCGCCGGCGAGCCGTGATGAGCTGCTACAGGGAAAGAATGGGGAACCGCCAAAGTAAACACAGCAGTTCCCCGTTCTAACAGGCGGCATGTAAGAGATCTACTGATCCCTGTCACTGGGATCAGTTAGATCTCTTATGCCCCTGACAGCCCAGCCCCCTCACAATTAGAACACGCCTAGGGAAGACAGTTAACGCCTAGATCTCCTCATGCAGGTTAACCCCTTCTCTGCCAATTATATTTATACAGTAATCAGTGGATATTTAAATTTCTGATCGCTGTATAAATGTCATTGGTCCCAAAAAAGTGTCAAAAATGTCTGACATGTCCGCCCCAATATCAAAGTCCCGCTAAAAATCACACATCGCCACCATTACTAGTAAAAAAAAAGTAATAACGCCAGAAATTAATTCTCATGGTTTGCAAACACGGAAATTTTTTGCGCAAACTGATCATTAAACGCCGATTGTGATTTTTTTTAACCAAAAGTATGAGGAAAAATATAAATCAGCCAAAACCGATCAATACATTCTTTTTTTAAATATTTTTTTTTTGGATTTGTATTTTAGCAAAAGTAAGAAATATTGTTTTTTTTTTTTTGCAAAATTGCAGCTCTTTTTTTGTTTATAGTGGCGATCAGGAATGACGCAGAGGTGACCAAATACCACCAAAAGAAAGCTCTATTTGTGGGAAAAAAAGGACACAAATTTTGTTTGGGTACAACATCACACGACCGTGCAATTGTCAGTTAAAGAGATGCAGTGCTGAATCGCAAAAAGTGCTCTGGTCCTACAGTGGGAAATCCTTCTGGGGGTGAAGTGGTTAAATAGAGTTTCCCTCAACTCCTGACCTGTTGGCAGGTGCCACTTGGCTCCCTGACAGGTAGTTGAGAAAAATGAACATAAAAAGAACATAGTAAAGAAATATAAGAACCACTGCCAGGTCTTCTTTTTTTGCTGTTTGTGACTATGTGTGGGGTTTCTCTTAATTTCTTCTTCCAGATAGAAATAAAACAGCAATATAATCTTGACAGAGGATCTAGCCCTTCCTTATTATATCCAAATCAAATGCACACAAAAAAAGTTTTAAAATTTTATGAATACATGGATACATGGAAAACAGTAAAGTTACAATAAAGAGTATAGCACTCTGCTGTTTCAAGAAGACTGTATTACCAATTTAAAGTGTATGTCTGGGCAAAATTAAGAAACACATATTCCATACATCTCTGCAATACATGCATATTTCATCATGTTTTATTCCTTTAAAAAAGCATATTTTGAAAAAGACACGGTGATCCTGCCAGAAAACGAATGAGCCTAACTTCCTGTGGTGAGTTGACATGCTGCCTCTGCTACAGTACACTGAAATCCCAAGTGTTATCAGCCTTGCCTGTGTTCTCATTTGCTGGACTTTATAACTCCACCTATCTCCAACCCCATCTAATACTCTCCACATGCATACAATTTTTTTTTCCAGCAAAACAGTACTACTGCCTTGACTCCTGAAGAGTCTGATAACACGCTATTTCTAGGGAACAGGCTCTTGGGGGATGTAGTTATGGTTGTGTGCCAACATTAATAGGAACTGGCACTCTGCTAATCTAGCCACCCAGAAGCTCCCCTTGCAAGATCTTTTCAACCCTAGTGATGATGTCATAGGTACAAAATAAAAACTCTTACAAGAACAAGATAAGAGAAAAAGTAAATGTTGAACATGCTGTTGAGTGGCATTGGGATGATTAGAGGTAACCTTGGGTCATGCCTATAAAAATCCTTTAGTCTGCATAAGGGACCTGGATGTTAAAGCAGAACCAAACCCTCCAGTACTTTACAACCATGGAAGCTGCCATCTTAGACTCTGTTTGATCTGTAGTTGCCGTGATGCTGCACATGTAATCAGCTATAACACCAGCCATTTGATGGCTTGACAGCTCGGTTGACAGCACAGGCACCTGTAAGAATTATCATTCACAGCATGCCTTTAATTTAACTGTTTTAGGAAACAGTTTAATGAATGGGTTTATTTCTACTTTAAGTGGACAAAAAACTGGAGAAAAAAATTGTGTGGTAATCGCACATGCCTTACTGAACTTGCTCACATATATAAAAAAATAACATTTAGAATATAAGGGCTCTTTCACACATATGGACCGTTCAGGTCCACCTGTCAGTTTTTCAGGCAAACCTGAACAGACGCTCCATTAACCTCTATGAAGCGACGGATGTCAGCAGTGACATGTCCACTGACATCCGCTTCGCTCAGATACACTAAATCCAGATAGATGGAAACCCTATTTTCCATTCGTCTGGTGGGTCAGATTGGATGAAAACAGACAGGCGGATCCGTTTTCATCCGATTCCCCATAGAGGAGAGTGGGGGCTCTAACAAGTCCATCCCTTCACAGTGAGCAGAGAAAGACCTGTCATCTGCCGGGTCAGCGGGGATCAACGGATCGATCCACGCTGAGCAGCAGAGTCTGTCAAAACAATCCCACCTGTGTGAAAGAGCCCTAAGGAATATACAGTATCAGAATAAACAAATATAATGAAACAAGCAGTTTATTACAAAATGAATACAACAGTTTAGCCTGTAGAAGCTGGCTCCCCAACGCTGAACTGAACACATGTGGAGAGTGAAAGCTCTCATATCTCAATTAGTGATTCCTATTAGTAGGCTTTAAATATGTATGTGTTTAAATGGCCTGTACACCACCAACTGTAATGCAATCAGTGTGCACTTTTTTAGGTGTAAAGAGAATTTGTTGCCACCCAAGAGTCTCACCTCTTAGATCTCAGAGCTTTGAAGAATATTGGGTGGGGTAAAGCTTTCCAAGTTCATGTTTAGTTGTGACCAACACCATCCTTATGGTATGGGTGCTGGCTATTGTGCAGGCTTCCACCCTCCCCAGAAGTCTATATGGCTGCAAGAGAGTGGCCATGAGGAGTACACGTGTACTCGGTGCTTGTAAAGTCAGTGACAGACAAACTTTGTGATGTAGGAGCATTGAGCCGTATGGAGATGCGTTATATTGTAATGAGAGGTTTTGTGGTCCTAGAGGCTGCTCGCCACCAGATAAGTTTACTAAAGTTTTGAAAGGATGGGAGCAAAAAAAACAGCTTGTATGGTCCATTAAGCACTTTAGGACCAGACCAATTCTGACACTTTTTGTTTACTACTTACAGCCCCAAACATTATATATTTTTGGCCACGTTAAAATTGCATATGGTTATGGAATCTCTATAGGTGACACTTTAAAAGCCTTTACAGGTTACCAGTTTAAAGTTACACAGAATGTGCTACAATTATTTTTGGTTTGAAAACCCTCTTGTGGGATGCCACAAAAGGGTTTTCAAAGCAAACTTATGTTAATAGGGATGGTGGCAACCCCCTTCCTGAATAGAGTAAACTTATATTAGAAACAATAGTGCTACAATTATTGATCTCACTATAACGTTTGCAACGACACCTCATTCTGCAGAAATTATACGTGACAAAATATTCATTGCTTCCTGTTTCTAATACCATAGAGAGGATCGGGGATGTTACGGTCCCCAATCAGCTCTATGGTAAGCCACTTGAAACACCAACTTCAGTCCCAGGCTATCTGGTGGGACAGGAGAGTCCAGAATAGGAGCAGAGAGTGGTAGGAGGGGGCTCCTCCTGCCTCTTGTAAAAGCAATCCAGAAGTTATTTAGCCAACAGAATTGTTCTTACAAAAAAGGGAATCAGCAGTTGAAAAAACTATACCAGGATGATGCCTGTTGCTGAAGGCATTATCCCAGTATAACACTTCAAACTGCCGATGTAAATGCACGTCAGCAGGTCCTAAAGAAGGGGCTAAAAACTAGAAATAGAAAAAATATAAACATTCCTATATATATGTTGTGCTTACTCCTGTAGGAGCTACTGGAAATTTACCCAGGTTCTTTCCCAGTGGATCGCCCCGCAGCCAGGCACATGATCTCAGCCACACATTTCCTCAATAACCAGTCTAGGGGTGTTGATTTGGTTGTTTTTATTTTTGGAGAACTTGGATAGGGTTGAGGGAATTGAGTGAGATACTCTAAAAACTGAAACTATGTACAGGTTGAGGACAATGATCTCCTTTCTATACAGCTGAAGCAGAAGTCCTCGCATATAGCAAACTGTGGACTTGGCTTGTAGTAGAAACAGTTAAATGTAGAATTGAAGCAAAAGTCCTTGCATATAGCAGATTGTGGACGTGGTTTTGTAATAGAAGCAGTTAACAGCACAAGAGCTTCTTCCTTTAGAGCAACAAGAGCAGAGTCCTTTCACAGAGAACTCCATAGACTAAGCTTTTCAGAACACCAGTCCAAAATATTTCTAAGGTCCTCAGCAGTCTGTACTCACAAAATGTCCAGGGAAAGCTGGTTGCCTCCTTCCAACTTCCAAGCAACACTTTCTTCCAGTGATACCAGACTAGATCTTCAGCAGAGAGCCCCTCAGTCAGCACTCAGCAGCTTCAGCATCCAGGTCCTCAGATCCCCACCTGAGGCCTCACGAACAGCAAGCACATGGCAGTGTTGCCCTGGAGGGCAGCAAGCCCTCCAGGCTGGACTAATTCTCTCCAGGAAAAGACCCAGAGCTCAGTGTGCTCATAGAATATATACAGTCTCCCAGCAGCCTTCAGGGCCCTGCTCCCTGGGATTGACTTCACACCTATAATCCAGAAAGTTCTACTGATTCCTGGAAAGCAGAGGGAGTTATCAGACTGGCAGCAGTTGAGAACACTGAACAGACCTAACTAATCAGTTGCAGTCACTCTCTTGATACAGTGAGGCAAGCTAAATTTACCTAAACAAAACACACACAGGTCTACTGAACACAGTGAGCCAGTACTAAGTCTAACTAATCCTAGCACCTATCTAGGAGGGCGCTTCATATATACAGTTTATATGTACAAAAACCTTGATGCATTCTTATTAGAGTCCAAAAAAGACACATACCAATATGTTATTATTGAGGCAATAAAACAACACGAAAACAAAAACATGAGAAAAAAAAAAGAAAGAAACAACAGCCACCCCACATATTGGGTCATGTACTTAATAATAGGACCTATTTGTAAGCATACCATATTCTTTATGGATTTTATGAACTGGGTTTTACAATTTTCTATATTGCATTTTTGTTTCTTTTTTGTTTTCTTTTTCGGGTTGTCTTGTTACTCAACAAGGATACATGTATTTTTTCTTTATGTTTATGTTTTCATATTGTTTTGTTGTCTTAAAGCGGTAGTAAACTCTCCAAATTCGACCTAATTTAAACAATATTACAATGTCATAATGTATTACAAATGAACCTGTCTGTAACATGATGTCTGAAAAGCATTCTTACTGAAATAAATCTTTATATTCAAACCGCCCCTGCTTTATGATCACTGGTGCCATACCATTTATGGGCTTCAGCGTCTTTCCTGTATTTTATTTCCGCCCTCACTATCTTTTGATGTCCATAATCCCACGCATGTGCAGTAAGAGCGCCATCCAAGCCTCGTCACATTGCTGAATGATCACCTACTATTGCGGGATGTCCGGGCTGACGTCAGCAATAGGACATTATGCAACCCCAGCATAGACCCTTCATTTTTCCGGTGGAGTCTAGGCTTGCCGGAAAATGCAGACATACTGAGCATGCACAGGTGATGTCACAACAAAAAAATATAGCGATTACAGGGAAGGAAGCAGAAAAGAAGATGGATATGCAGCGCAAATTATTTATTAAGCTGGGATTAGTTAGAACATGAAAATCTGTCAGACTGGGCATACAAACACTTTAATAAGAACATATTTTTTATTTACTTTTAAAGGACTGTACAAGTTGGTGTGGTGCCCCCGTTCTTTCAAAACTTTGAGAAACAGACACATGCCAAAGCCTGAGGGCCATATCAGTAGTGCTCCAAAAGTAAGCCAGGAGGCTGAATGAAGCATTTTGAGTTATTTTTTTGTAGCATTGGAAGAGGGGTGTTGAAACCTCCTGAAAGGGTACTGTGCTGAAACCGAGGACACCCTGAAGAGAATGATTTGGTGAGTGGCTATGTACAGTGTCTCGAAAAAGTATTCATACCCCTTGAAATATTCCACATTTTGTCATGTTACTGCCAAAAATGTACGTAAATTATATGTATGGAAATTTTATTTGGATTTTATGTGATAGACCAGCACAAAGTGGCACATAATTGTGAAGTTGAAGGAAAAATGATAAATGGCATGCATCTGTATTTAGCCCCCTTTACTCTGATACCCCTAACTAAAATCTAATGGAACCAATTGCCCTTAGAAGTCACCTAATTAGTATATAGAGATCACCTGTGTGTAATTTAATCTCAGTATAAATGCAGCAGTTCTGTGAAGCCCTCGGAGGTTTGTTAGAGAACCTTAGTGAACAAACAGCATCATGAAGGCCAAGGAACACAACAGACAGGTCAGAGATAAAATTGTGAAGTTGAAAGCAGGGTTAGGTTACAAAAAAAATCCCAAGCTTTGATCATCTCACGGAACCCTGTTCAATCCATCATCCGAAAATGGAAAGAGTATGGCACAACTGCAAACCTACCAAGACATGGCCATCCACCTAAATTGACAGGTGGGCAAGGAGATCCACAGGACAACTATTAGTCATGCACTCCACAAATCTGGCCTTTATATAAGAGTGGCAAGAAGAAAGTCATTGTTGAAAGAAAGCCATAAGAAGTTCCATTTGCAGTTTGCAAGAAGCCATTTGGGGGACACAGCAAACATGTGGAAGAAGGTGCTCTGGTCTGCAAAAGACTTGAGACTGGGGCAGAGGTTCACCTTCCAGCAGGATAATGACCCTAAACATACAGCCAGAGCTACAATGGAATGGTTTAGATAAAAGCATATTCATGTGTTAGAACGGCCCAGTCAAAGTCTAGACCTAAATCCAATTGAGATTCTGTGGCAATACTTGAAAATTGCTGTTCACAGACGCTCTCCATCCAAACTGACAGAGCTTGAGCTATTTTGCAAAGAGGAATGAGCAAAATGTCACTCTCTAGATGTGCACAGCTGGCAGAGACATACCCAAAAAGACGTGCAGCTGTAATTGTAGCGAAAGGAGGTTCAACTAAGTATTGACTCAGGGGGTCTGAATAAAAATGAACGCCACACTTTTCAGATATTTATTTGAAAAAAATGTTGAAAAACATTTTTCCTGGACCTCCTCATGTCATCCCGGCCCCCGTGTGACCCAAGGAGAAGAAAAAAAAAAAGAAACCCTGAGCGGCAGCACCGTCGGTGAGACCAGTCCCACATCCCCACAAATGGCAACAATATACAAAATAACATTTAGCATAATCTGCAAATCCCCAGCTTAGACTTAGGAGTTTTCCTTGTCCCAACCACCCGAAGCAAATCCCTCTAAAAAGGGTCTGAAGCTTAAGTGTTCATTAATACCAGGGGGGAGTGTGGCCTGAAGGGCCGCTATCCAGCGTGATTAACGCTGTAATAGCACCTTGTCCCAATCACCCCCTCTGGCACTTGGGTGTACCCGATCCAAAATGAGGAAAGAGAATCTAGGGCAGCGACCCAGGTGGTGTCGAAGGACATGACGACCCAGGGGTGCCTCGGGATTGGCTGTTTTGAGGTTGGCAACATGTCTTAAAGCTCGTTTTGAAAAGGGTTGTATGGTTTTGCCAACGTAAAACCCCCCACACTGGCACATTAAAAAATATACCACATAGGGGGTCACACAGTTAGCAAAGTGTTGTGGTTTATATAAAGTGCCATTCGGCAAATTGATAGAACTGGACGTATTCATATACCTACATAAAGAACAACCCCCACATGTGTATGTACCTTTGCGCTTACAGGGGTCACCACGAAAGGAACCCCTGAATTCTCTACTGACCAGATGGTCTTTTAGTGACCGCGCTCGTCGATAAGTGATTGCCAGGGTAGGTGGCACATAAGGTTTTAATAGAGGGTCTGAGATTAATAGATGCCAATGCTTTTGTATAATTGTTCTAACCAGCTTGTGTTGTATCTAGTGATGATCCTTGTGGTATGTTTGTTATCCCTCTTCTTATGGTGAGGGGAAAAAAGTAAGTCATGTCGTGTGCTGTTATTTGCCCTATTGAAAGCCTTCCTAAGGCAGGTTTTTGAATAGCCCCTTAATAGGAGTCTATCTCTTAGTTTATTTGCTTCTTGGAGAAAGTCCATAGAATCGGAGCAGTTGCGTTTCAAACGCAAATACTGCGAAAAAGAAATTGATCTTATTAAAGGTGCTGGATGGAAACTGTCAGCGTGGAGTATTGTGTCATCCTCCTCCTTTTGGATGGTGATGTCAAGGAATGTGAGTTTTTTGAGATTATGGACCATGGTAAATTGGAGATTGAGGTCATTTGTATTTGTATTAAGTTGTTTTAGAAAGGTCTTAAGTAGGTCCATAGATCCCTCCCAGATGAGAAAAACATCATCTATGTAACTAAACCAAGCTTGTATATGGTTCGTTAAGCAGGTCAGAGATCCGTCTGATAACAGTAGACGTTCCCATTCCCCCAGGTACAGGTTGGCGTACGATGGGGCACAGCAAGTCCTCATCGCAACACCCTGTACCTGGAGGAAATGGGAACCATCAAAGGTAAATACATTATGTGTGAGGATAAACTGCAGAGCCTCACACAAAAACAGATTCATTTTGTTGATATCGTCCTTGTGGGATTGGGATAAAATGCGTTGTATCACCTCCAATCCCTTGGAGTGAGGAATGGAACTATAGAGAGCTTCAACATCTATGCTAACCAGAATAGCATCTGGTGAAACACAGATGTCCTCAAGCTGCTGAAGATGTATCTTGTCTTTCACGTAGGAGGGTAAGCTCACTACAAACAGTCTCAGATGTGCATCAACAAATCTGCTGAGATTCTCGGTGATGCTGCAGTTTCCTGAGATTATCGGTCTACCTATGGGAGTAACTGAGTTTTTATGGACCTTTGGGAGACTATAAAAGGTCAGTGTTTTTGGATGTTTGATCCGAATGAAATCCCATACATTTTTGTAAATGATGTCGTCTGCATAGGCCTCGTCCACCATGACATAAAACTTGGCATTAAATTTCTCAATCTTGGATTTGGAGATAGGCATATACCATTCTCTATTATGGAGAATGTCTAGGCACATTTTTTTTGTATTGATCATTATCCATGATCACAATATTGCCCCCTTTATCAGAGTTTTTTATCGTGAGATTGTTACATTTCTTTAAGTTGTCGAAGGCTTATTGTTCACCAGGTTACAAATTGCTCCGACGTTTATAGGATTTGATTTTTTTAATCTCAGATGTAGTAATAGAAATAAAAGCTGAAAGGTTGGGGCTCAAGCTTAAATTCGGAAATTTGTCAGATTTCTTTTTGGGAATCTGAACATTCAAATGCACCTTTTTTGGAAGAGATGTGACATGTTCTTGTAGCACCTCCTCCAAATCGGAGGGATTAATAAGTTCCATAGAGTCCTTAGTCCATACTTTTGAACAGTAGCTTCCTACCGAATAGATTTTTTTTCTTCTCCTTGGGTCACACAGGGACCGGGCGGTCAGGGTCCTCCCCTTTTTTCCCCTCCTTTCTCCCTTGTTGGTCATCTTTTTTGGGGGGGGCCTGTGGTGCACTGCCCGGCGCACCCAGGCCCCCATGCCTCTGACGAGACTGAGGACTGAGTTTAGTTCGGGCGGCTGGATCTTTGGATCCATGCTTGCCCTGCTTGCGCTGGTGGGGCCCCTTTGCATGACGCCCCTTCGAGCTTGTCTCGGGGTGGCACAGTGCAGAGGGACCTCAGGGGACCCGTTCTGGGACCCCACGGTATTGGCGGTATGACTGGGGTTTAGAGGGATCCTGTGTGATCTCTCCCTTAAGTGATGTCCTTTGCCATTGTAATGCCCCATATGGCGTTCTGTTGCCTGGCAACGGGGAGACGTATTGTCAGTCTCCTCTCATGCCGTGGGGCAGCGTCTTAGGACGCGCTGGCGTAGTGACGCCATTCCCCGGCACCGCGATGCTTCATGCGTCGGCGCCATTGCGTCATCACTAGGCGCCTAGGGGCCATGTGATCGTTTGGCACCCTTTCCTTTCCCTATAAGATAGGGAGGCGGCGGCAATCATGGCAGCCGCCGTCTCCCTGACTTGCGGGCTGGATTTCTCTACACCTATCACAAAGGTAAATTTTAGACCTGCATTGGCGATTGTTGGCAGTTTTATACCGCTGTGTCAATGAAACTCTTTAGGGGAGGTTGTTTCAGATGCAATTTATAGTGTTGGATTCTTCTCGGATTTATTTATGGTTTATTGCCGTTTCTCTCATGATTTTTTAGTATCTGTGAGAAGGGCTAGGAGTTGGGCACATGTGATTGTGTGCACTCCATATAACATGTATGCAGGGTGTCTCTTCTGACTATCCAAAAATAGTGCCCCCCCCCCTTTTTCTGAGAATAGCCTGTATTGCCATACTGAGTGTAAGCTCCTTTGATTCATATACATATTTTTTCTCCCAAATTTCTTTTTGTTTTTAGAGCCTCCATCACCCCCCAGATTTCACTGTTTCTCTATCTTGGAGTCCCTCCTACTCTTTGGCCTGACGCCTTTCTGGGGGGTCCCTGTGGTTCACCTACTGGTCTCCCGTTTCTGTGGGTGGGAGGTTTCCTTTGTGCCCTGGTCACCAGTGTCCCCCCTGGAAGAAACTTTTTTCTTTTTTTGCTGAGGGGCGGTCCTGTCGATGTGGCACCAGTCCTACTCTTTGGCATGTGGTGAGTAGCCTCCCCATGATCATGTCTCTCACATCCTAATCCTGTTATGTACAATGTCAGTCTGTAATATTATGATATTTTTCAGAGTTTGTATTATGGGCATAATCTTTTTCCCCTGAAGAAGGGTAACCATCCCGAAACATGTTGGGCGTATGCTCATGAAGACAATACATCTCTACATTATCAACAGTATCTAGTCTATTCATTTTGGATTTTAAAATCATGCCACAATGTTTTTAATTGTATGTATATGACACATTTGATGTTCATTCTTTTTTATATAATTTCTGTAATAAATTGTCTATTTTATATTACACATGTTCTGTTTCACGTACTGCCTTAAAAGTCCCGTTATTTGTACTGGGGGAGTACCTCTTGCTTCTTTTTTCATTTATTTCAGTAATGCAACTTAAAAGGTGAAACTAATATATGGGATAGACTCATTACATGCAAAGCAAGATAGTTCCAGCCATGATTTGTCATAATTGTGATGATTATGGCTTACAGCTCATGAAAACCCCAAATCCACAATCTTAGAAAATTAGAATATTACATGCAATCAATAAAACAAGGATTGTACATAGAACAATATCAGACCTTTGAAAAGTATAAGCATGCATATGTACTCGGTACTTGGTTTGGGCCCCTTTTGCAGCAATTACTGCCTCAGTGCAGCGTGGTATGGAAGCTATCAGCCTGTGGCACTGCTGAGGTGTTATGGAAGACCAGGATGCTTCAATAGCGGCCTTCAGCTCTTCTGCATTGTTGGGTCTCATGTCTCTCATCTTTCTCTTGGCAATGCCCCATAGATTCTCTATGGGGTTCAGGTCAGGCGAGTTTGCTGGCCAATCAAGCAAGTAATCCCACGGTCATTGAACCAGGTTTTGGTGCTTTTGGCAGTGTGGGCAGGTGCCAAGTCCTGCTGGAAAATGAAGTCAGCATCCCCATAGAGCTCGTCTGCGGAAGGAAGCATGAAGTGCTCCAAAATCTCCTGGTAGATGGCTGCGTTGACCCCGGACTTACTGAAGCACAGTGGACCAACGCCAGCAGATGACATGGCTCCCCAAATCAACACAGACTGTGGAAACTTCACACTGGACTTCAAGCATCTTGCAGTGTGTGCCTCTCCATTCTTCCTCCATACTCTGGGTCCTTGGTTTCCAAATGAGATGCGAAATTTGCTCTCATCAGAAAAGAGGACTTTGGACCACTGAGTTACAGACCAGGTCTGTTTTTCTTTAGCCCAGGTAAGATGCTTCTGACATTGCTTTTTGTTCAGGACTGGCTTGAAAAGAGGAATACGACATTAGAAGCCCATGTCCAGGATCCATCTGTCTGTGGGGGCTCTTGATGCACTGACTCCTGCCTCAGTCCACTCCTTGTGAAAGTCCCCAACACCTTTGAATGTCCTTTTCCTGACAATCCTCTCCAGGCTGCGGTCATCCCTGCTGCTTGTGCACCTTTTCCTTCCACACTTTTCCCTTCCACATAACTTTCTATTAATGTGCTTTGATACAGCACTTTGGGAACATCCAACTTCTTTTGCAATTACCTTTTGAGGCTTTCCCTCCTTATGGAGGGTGTAAATTATGATTTTCTGCACAGCTGTCAGGTCAGCAGTCTTTCCCATGATTGTGATTCCTAATGAACCACACTGAGAGACCATTTAAAGACTCAGGAACCCTTTGCAGGTTTTATGGCTTAATTAGATGATTAGAGTGGGACACTTTGAGCCTAGAATATTGCACCTTTTCACAATATTCTAATTTTCTGAGATTGTGGATTTGGGGTTTTCATGAGCTGTAAGCCATAATCATCACAATTATGACAAATCACGGCTTGAACTACCTTGCTTTGCATGTAATGAGTCTATCTCTTATATCAGTTTCACCTTTTAAGTTGGGTTACTGAAATAAATTAACTTTTGTACGATATTCTAATTTTTCGAATATCACCTGTATATGTATGAATGTGAGTTAGGGACCTATGATTGTAATCTCCTTGAGGGCAGGAACTGATGTGAATGTACAATATATATGTAAAGCGCTGTGTAAATTGACGTCGCTATACAAGTACCTGAAATAAATAAATAAATAATATAACAAATCAGGACCAGGAAATGAAGGGTTAAAGGGATCACTATGAAGGCAAAGGAAGCTTCTCTCTTGAGTGAAGTTAGCTCAAAATATCACACAATTTTTTTTAATCAGTGGTGGATGTACACTCTATGGTGATTCCTTATTGGTTGGTGATCAACCCTTTTAGATGTCGAGTATACCTTCAACCTTATCATTGAACTGCATTCAGCTCTCTGTGTTCTAATTACACCTTCCTGGACTGACTTTTTGCTTTTTCCCTTATGGGTTATTATTAATTCATGCATTCATGTTTATGGACCTATTTATTGTTTTCGCATTTATGAATTGTATGTAGATACATCAATTTGTACTTTATTATTTGGATGATCTATTTTCACTACAAGGTGTTTCATTTATCGTTTGCGCATTTACACAGTTTTTGTCAGTTTACACATGCAATATTGATTAGCGGTGCATTTGAATATTTTTAATTATCTGCACAATTTGTCTGATTATAGTGCTTGTAGCTTTTCCTATTTTATTGAGTAGCGCAGAGTCATTAAAATTATAAACTGATAATTTCTTTTAAATTTTTTCCATATATATATTTTGTAATTAGCTTCAAAAAAATTGTGACATATGCATTTTTCATGGATCGTTAATACTCACAGAATATGTTTTATTTCCAAATATAATGCCAGTGGTGGATTATGATTAAAGGACCAATATTACAAAAATGTTGTATACTGATAATTGTATGTGGTTAAAATGATAACAGTATATTAATCTCTTTTTACATGCCTATAATCATATATTTACAAGAAGTACTCACCTCCAATCAATATTTGATGTTATATGAACAGCTGCAGTACTCAAAGTTAACAATAAATGTATAACCACGTGTGCCACGTTGAACAAAAATAACAATAATATATTGCTGAGAAACCAGCAGAAATTAATGTAAAAAGAGATGCTCAAATTATCTAGCTGTCATGATGCAAAGTGCCACAAGTGTGTTATAAATATTCCATAAAATGCATACAGTATTTGGATAAAATTATCAGACATTCATAAATCAATCCATGAGAAAATTGTGAATGTCCATCTTCCCAACAACACTATAAATCCTGTTGTATATGTGCACATCCACCACCACAAAGACCTATAGACAGGCCTTCACCTTCTTATACAGACTTTAAGGTTATAAAAGGTCTGACCACGCTTACTCCCTTTTATAAGCCAGGATCAGCTATAATGCAGGTTTCAGACTCTTTACTCCCGATTGTTCAACTCAAGGATACTGTATCTAGCTCTATAATGCCAGCTGCATGTTGTTTCTGAGCTGTAACTGTGTTGCTTAAGTGTTGCTAATGCAGTGCCAATGTTCAGCATGGCATATGTGGTTATACATATAGTCATATATTCTCCACATCTACATGCAGACCAAGCTGATTGAGTCATCACCTGACTGAGTCATCACTTAAACACAAGCCATTTTAAACAGATACAGATTCATATGTGAATAGGATCCTACAACTCTGCTGGTTCAAAAAGAGAATACAGATATTAACATATTAATCATTAAAGTGATAGTAAAGGGATTTTTTAAAATAAAAAACATGTCATACTTACCCGCTCTGTACAATGGTTTTGCATAGATGAGCCCCAATCCTCCTCTTCTGGAGGCACTCCTCGCTCCTCCCTCTGCCAAGTGCCCCATAGCAAGCCACTTGCTATGGAGGCACTTGTGCAGGCTCGATCCCAATCTGTGCTGTGTGTGTACATAGACCCACACACAGCATGGCTTAACCCCGCCCCTGTTCTTTACTCACAGGCTGTGATTGACAGCAGTAGAGGCCAATGGCTTCCACTGTTGCCTCCATGTCCAGTGAGGAGAAAGAGAGAGAGAGAGGAGAGAGCTGCTTGGGGACAGCACTGGTGTGTACAAAAATGACATTGCATTTATTAGACTGGACTGTACAATTAGTAGCAACATTTAAAGAATGCCAATCTAGGTATATAGCTATAAATATTACAGAATGTATGCGTAATAAACATTTGCATAATAATTTAGCCTGTATAACAGTATAAAGGATAGTTTCCTTATGTTAAGTCACGTTCTAAGAAAATGCAATATGCAATAAATTATACAGTACTGCCAATCTGTGAATTAGTGCAAATACATCATAGTAAAATGTATAAACATATAAGACCCCTTTCACACTGAAGTGCTGCTAAAACAGCTCTAAAGCGCCGGTCATTTTTGCAGTGCTTTAGCAGCACTTTAGCGTCACTTTTTGGGCGCTAGTGGGGCGTTGTTTTTTTTTAAGGTCACGTGACAACGTGACCTTAACCACTCCCTTACCGGGCCATTTCTGACACTCCTCTCCTACATGTAAAAATCATCATCTTTTTGCTAGAAAAATACTCAGAACCCCCAAACATTATATATGTTTTTTTAGCAGGGACTTTAGGGAATAAAATGGCAATCATTGCAACTTTTTATATCACATGATATTTGCGCAGGAATTTTTCAAACGCGTTTTTTTTGGAAAAGAAACAGTTTAGTGAATTAAAAAAATACAAAACAGTAAAGTTAGCCCAATTTTTTTGTATGTTGTAAAAGAGGATGTTACGCCGAGTAAATTGATACCCAACATGTCATGCTTTAACATTGCGAACACTCGTGGAATTGCGCCAAACTTTGGTACTTAAAAATCTCCATAGGCGACGCTTTAAAATTTTTTACAGGTTACATGTTTAGAGTTACAGAGGAGGTCTAGTGCTAGAATTATTG
>BLSH010050119.1:780256-805914 GCA_018402905.1 Glandirana rugosa
TTATAATAAAGATCCCTACCCGGCTTGTGGGTGGGGGGGCAAAACCAAGCGTGGTCTTGAACGCTTGTCCGATTTTTAAACATGCTTGTGCGAGTTCTGGTGCGAACCAAAACGGGGGGGTGGGTGTTCGGCCCATCCCTAGAAATAATATTATTACAAAACCAAAATTAACCCTCCCTCCAAAGTCATAGCTTGAATCATGTGTTTTCCAACCATTGTATCATTGTGTCCACAATGTCTCTCCGTAGATAACAGGTCATAGTTCAAAACCTTTAACAGTCTATCTCCCTATAACTCTCCTTTAGACACCAAAATGGAAATGTATCCACACATAAACTTCTGGACAGTTCACTGTTTCCAGATTTTTCTTGTTCTGCTCCCCTTCCCTGAGACACCCTTGTAACAAGAAAAGAAGAAAAGTGCTATACTTTTTATATGTACACATCTGCTATGTAAAATGACTAGGTTAGGAAAATATATCTTGATATAGCATGTACAAAACATGAAATTGTTTATTGATTGCATAACTAATGTTCACCCCTTTTGTTTTTATATGGAGTGATTTCAAGGATAAGCTCTCTTTTACAATGATGATGAGTGCAAAATCCTTGAGCTCCTATTTTCCAAATGCTAACAGATATTAACCATTTTGTCCAAGGCAAAGCAACAAGTTCACTTGATTATCCTCCCTCAATTTCCGGGAGGAGATGTTTGTGGACCTGTGAGGAGATCCATCCAAAGCCCTATGCCGCATAGACTTGTAGGATTTGTTTGATTTGATTTTATCTACGTTTATATCGCCTGTATGTGGAGATACTCTTTAACTTTTTATTGTTTGCAAAGTAGTATGGTGAGATTGGATGTCTTGGTCATCCTTTTACTTTCCCCCTTTTTCTACCTTTTTTCCCCTTTGTTTTCCCTCTTTTTTCCCTTCCCCTTCTTTTTTTTTTCTTCTCTCATGTATGACTTTTTATCACCAGATATGTCTTCTCCTGAAGAAGCAAGTTTCTCTATCTCACGAAACGTGTCAAGAATCTCAGCACTATTCTTCACATTTGGCAATGGATTTTAGAATGGACAAATCTGGCTCATGCAATGTTTTCCAACTCTGTGGACAGTAATGTGATATGTGTATTTTTACTGCTGATTTATTATATGACAATAAATATGTTTTTATAAAAATACATTTTTTGTGATGTGACTCACAAAGTCCCTTGGGCTATAGGTAGTTGTGGTGTATATACTAAATCGGGACTGAGACACCTCCTTCTTCCCTTACCCATCTCACATCAGCACATTCTCTCTGCACTTGACTATTGTCCTCACCCTCTGCATGTACTTTCCTTCCTTTTCTTCCCCTTTGGACCATCAAAGAAGGAGGCCATGTGTATGTTCCAAATTGTCACTTGGAGATTACACATTTTCCCCCACCACCACTCCTTTGTAAATACATAGTTACATAGTTACATAGTTAGTCAGGTTGAAAAAAGACACAAGTCCATCCAGTTCAACCAAAAAAAAAATAAAAAACATTTTTACATATATATATATATATATACATATATATATATACATATATATACACATACACAACCAAATAATCCCATATACAATCCTTCACCCACAGTTGATCCAGAGGAAGGCAAAAAACCCCAGCAAAGCATGGATCCAATTTGCTATAACGGGGAAAAAATTCCTTCCTGATTCCCCGAGAGGCAATCGGATTCACCCTGGATCAACTTTACCTAAAAATGTTAGTACCCAGTTATATTATTTACATTAAGGAAAGAATCCAGGCCTTTTTTAAAGCAATCAACTGTGCTGGCCAAAACCACCTCTGGAGGGAGTCTATTCCACATTTTCACAGCTCTTACTGTGAAGAAACCTTTCAGTATTTGTAGATGAAATCTTTTTTCCTCTAGACGTAAAGAGTGCCCCCTTGTCCTTTGTGATATACCCCAGGGTGCTTGTACCTTTAGACACCAATGGATTGATTTACTAAATGCAAATATGCTGTTGAATTTGCAAGGGAATTTTCATAGTTTTCAAGGGAATTTTCTTAGCTTAGTGAATGTCGTGAAAATTTACTTTGCAAATAATACCCAATCTCATGCACGGAAAATAATTTAAAAAAATATTTTTGTTTGCACATTTTTGGATAATGGAAGTAAGAAGAGCTCCACCTCATTCACCAAGCTAAGGGGACATTGCAAAGTGAACAGCCTATTTTCATTCAGAAGTAAGCAGATTTGTAAGTAAAGGTGGAGTTTTAATACTTCTAAAGGTAACAATTCTCATAACAACTGGATTAAAGCAAATAAACACTCCATCAAAGAGTGAAAATAGGATATGTGACTTTAATTGTACCTCAGTACAATACCTTTAGTATAGTAAAGAAATATTTTTCATTAAAATGCAATATACACAGATGCACAGATACTCAATTTTTGCTGTTTTTACACTTACTTAACCTAGAAATGTTCCTATTTTTATTATTTTGTACATAACACACATACTCTAAGAGTTTTTATCTATTGCTTCTCCTTTTCTCTAATTGTTATGATTTCATATACTTTAGGCACGCACGTTTAAGCATCATTGTAACAATGGCTGTCTTTTATAGATTTACCTTATACAGTAACAATGCAGAAGATGTTGATGACACATAAATCAATATAAATGATAATACACGGGTTAGATAGTACTAAGCTCACTCTACTCCCTCCTCCGCATGTTCACTATCTGAAATATACATGGCTGCAGCAAAGCTTGATTGACTGTCAGTTCTGATCCTCCCTTTTCCAGGGTGTTGATGTGCAGGAGATTACATGTTAATGATTTCAAATCAGAAATTTAGATACTTTCAATGATTGCATTTGAAATAGAATCTAACAACGTTGACATGTTTTTATAGATCATGATGGACTTATAAAAATTAGTGCCAAAAAAGCGAAGCAAGTGCACATCATACAAGTTACATTGTTGTCATTTTTTAGGTAGAAAATGAAAATTAACACGGGTCTTGCTTTTCTTTATGATCAATTTTACAAATAAGCCGCTTTTAAACATTTCCATACATTTTATTATTTTAATATATTTTATTATATCTTAATATTTAGCATGGGTATCAATGTGCATTTGCTATTGGAGAATGTATTCCTGGTCATAGTCTAGGACCAATTTATTAAACTAAAATTGGGAATGACCATTATTGCTCACAGGAACCAATCGCATTTTTCATTTAAAGTGTTACTAAACCCAGGATCCTGCATTCACTATATTTGGTCTTCCTCAGTAGACAGAACATGAAAATGCAAATTATTTTAGCAAATATAAACTGCTAAGTACCTTTTCTCATCAGTAGTATATAGCAGTCTTGTGACTTCTATCTATGTCTGGCTGAGTTTTTATTCTCCTCTGACTGTCCTATGAGGCTGCATGACTCCTGAATTTCTGTTTGGACAGTGCTGCTTGACCCTGTGCCAATCACATGCACCCTCCCCCAAAAAAGAAAAGAAAAACTCTCCACCAATACAAACTAAACTAAGCATGTGCAGAGTGCCCCCAAGGCTCTGTACTATCAGCAGATTAATTGGGGACAGTAAAAGAAGGGGAGGATCAGAGAAGACATGATCAAAAAGCCTTTTTACACAGAGCAGAGGATTAACACCTTAGGTTCCCAGTGAGTATAGCAAGCATGATTTACTGCATATACAGACTGATTTTACTGTTGTGGGTTTAGTAACACTTTAAAGCATTTTTTTACCTACAAGTAAGCCTATAATAAGGTGTAGGGTTTAGGAGATATCCCCCCTGTAAGTAGCTGCAATGTGATGTCCCACGCATGTGCCGTGATGTCTCGGCGAAGACCTGGTGCCTGACCTTGCCTGGAAAGACGGGCTCCCAAGCGCATGCGCGGGAGTGACGTCTCGTGGCCCCCGGCCTATCACAGTGCCGGAGCCACGTGCCCGGAAGCAATATCTGAGGGAAGATATCCGCTCCCTCAGAGGGGACTGAGCAGCCCTGATGGATCTTCGTTCCAAGGTGAGTATTTCATAATGAGCTAGTATGCTGTGCATACTAGCTCATTATGCTATTGCCTTGCAGGTTTTTTTTTCTGTTGCCTGGGTATACAACCGCTTTAAAGTGATTGTAAAGTCACTTTTTTATCTATAAAAATATTAAACATGTTATACTTACCTGCTCTGTGCAGTGGTTTTGCACAGAGCAGCAGTCATCCTCGTCTTCTCGGGTCCCTCTTCGGTGCTTCTGGCCCCTCCCTCCTGCTGAGTGCCCCCAAAGCAAGCAGCTTGCTATGGAGGCACCTGAGCCGAGCCCCAGCTCCCCGTGTCCATTCAGACACAGAGCCATGGTTCAGCCCATCTCTCTCCTCATTGTCTAACTGACTTTGATTGACAGCAGGGGGCGCCAGTGGCTCCACTGCTGTGTCACAGCCAATCAGGAGGGAGATGGCACAAGTTGACACCTCTGGATCAAGAGGGGGCTCAGGTAAATATTAGGGGGGCTGCTGCACACAAAAGGCTTTTTATTTTAATGCATAGAATGCATTATGATAAAAAAAAACCTTCTGCCTTTACAACCACTTTAAGTCTTTAACCAATATTGTAAATGAAAAAGAGAATATAATTGGTTAATCAGGAATACCACAGTGAACAATTTCTAGCTTATCTAAGAATTATTGGATATCTTTGCATTTCACTGGATATTTTTTAATTTGAATTTTGTTGCAAGTAAGTTGCATATTATTAAAACACAGTTGATCTTTGCAGCAAAGATTATCCTATGTTTGGCATATAGGATTGGGTCCTTGGGCACATAATCATTGTTGTCCTTATTATTCAAGCAACAGCACTCATATTTTCTATAAAAATAAAACTTGATGAAAGGCATATCAGAAATGAATGCATATTACTGAACACATGTGAATTTAAAATGAAAAGGAAAATAATGGCAATGAATGAATGCAGTTCTAAAGTACAAAAAACTTTTTTCTTTAATATCAAGCACAGCTTCCTGCAGAAATAAGAGCACATGCTGAAACAGATATCTTCTATATTCAGAAGAGCTGTTTTTGTAGACAGAATGTCTGCCAAACTCATAGATATTGAAATAATTTCAGACAATGAAAATAAAATAAAAAACCGAATGCATTTTCAAGCAACACAGGTGGGAAGCTATTACCATAAAATGAGCAAGCCGATACAAGTTAGTTACCTCTCATGTGGATGCAACAAAGCAGATACAAATTAAAGGATATACAAACCACAGGAGAAAAGATATACTATATGGAATATTGAGATGAGTGTCTTGAAAATTTTATGAATTGCATTCTATTCTTCCTAATATTGCATAAAATTGTATTATATAAAATTGTAGTATATGCAAAAATGGTAAAACATTATTAGCAAACTAAAAACTGCCATTGGTCACATAATGATTTAACATGCTGATAGAAAATAGTCTCCCCCTTATAGGATGCCCTGGTGTACTGCACTTATGGAACCGCTCTAACTGGAAGAGATGAATAGAAGTTTGTCCAAAAACTCTACCTGATAAATACATTGTGATTCGAATCTATTCAAGTGACACCTTCTGTCAAAATGATATGATGTCAGATCATTTCTTCTTGACATTTGTTTAACTATGAGCTCCAGAAATTTTTGTACTCCCTATTATGTAAAGAAGCCTGACTATAGTAATATGTTGAACTTTCATTAGACTTCCAGCTACACTGTGCAACATCCATTCTATGCTCCAATTAGAGCACCATATTATGTTTTTGCAGCATGCCCCAAACTGCTCATTACCGACTTATCCCTTTCTCTCTCATATTTTCATGGTTACAATGCAGAGAAGTGTTGCCATGGAAATACCAACAGCTGTTTTTTGGACTTGTTCTCTCAGTCACGTGGTCCACCCTCTTATTCTCCAGGTTTGCATGTGACACCTTACCGATACAATGTTTTTAATAGTTAGGCTGTTAAATCTTCTGTCATCCTTCATAACCACTAATAAGTCTTTAATTTCTTACCCAGGCTTCTCCTATCTGAAGATCTTTATAGGCCCAGGGCATATTTTTATTTAAACCAAAAGCACTTTCTGCTTGGTTGAGCACCACCTTGCTTCATAGTTGGACAATCTGCTGGGTGGCCAGTATAACATAGACCTACCTGTTTTGATTATCTGTTGTCAATCATCTATCATTTTATAGATAGTAAATTAAAGCAATGATACATGTCTTTGAAGACAATGTCTTATAGCAGTCCTCCCTTAAAAAATACCCAAGTGTAGCCATGTTCAGTCATTCTCTTATATGGACAGCTGTACATACCACCTGTGGCTCCCCAGGCAAAGAGAAGCACCAGGATATTGCACTAGAGAAGACTATAAGCCTCAAACTGTCCATGTGTATGAGGTCTAAAGATGTTGTTTATAATAAAAAATGATATAATTATTTTAAGGACAACTTTACTGCAAGTAACCCTCCTTCCCCGCAGTTGGTAATATACTAACCTTTATCCCCACTCCCACACAGCCTTTGCAAGCAAAATGTCTGGGTCAACAACATAGTGCATGCTGTGGCCCCTTAAGTTCCTATTGATAGTCCATACTTAGACATGGATTGGGCTGTAACTTCTATCCCAAAACTTTGCATATTTGTTATTTTTCTTAAGTGTTTTGTTGGAGTTCTTTTAAAGTCTAGTTAATTGACTTTAAGATGCTACCCAAACAATGTTTGAGTACCACAGAGTGTTTCTTTACTTTTACTGATCACATTGCTCTTCTCAGTGTGCTTGCAGCATCCTCAGTTCTCAAGCAAGTAAGAGCTGGGTTGCTGAGCCTCAAAGAGAGTAAGTAACCACAGAGTGAAGCAGTGCTGGGTGGTGGTGGTGATGGGGGGGGGGGGCTAGCCATAGATGGTTCATCAGGAAGTGGCTTCGAACTGTGTGTTGGCAGGCCGAATGCACCGAGTTGATTGATCAACTTGAGTACATACAGCCTGCCAAAGTTACTTGCGATTATCGCTAGCAGCTGTTATGGCCGCTATTAATAATCACTGACTTCTCCAGGCGGGAACGGGTTTCCCCATCCCCCACTGGGAGAATACATCTCAGCAGGAGGGATTCCTCTGTCAGCACTGTCTGTGTTGAAGGGGGAATTGTGTGAAAGCTCTCAGGAATTTTATGGGGCACAATGACTTTAATAGGATGTGATGAGGACTGCAATGATGGCCACAAAATGTTCACAACAGTGATGTGCTATAATAGTCATTTTTTGTTGCTGATGTACATGGAGAGAGGCTTGGGGGAGTTTTGATCCCAGAGATCAGATTTAAAGGGATTCGAATATTTCCATAGCACACAATCTCTGTTCTCTCAGTGCTACTTGTGATCTGTGATAGAAATCAGAACAAGCAAACTGTAAAGATAGACCAAAGAAGGCTTTATCTAATAATAAGCATATGAGCTGCATTAAGAGTTCCTTTATAGTGTAGACTCAGTGCCACTGGTTAAAAATATGTTCTAAGTGCGTAATTCCTTGTAAAAACTGAGTTAATCCCAGGCAATTTAGAGCATTTCCAGGATGAGTGCAGTCCATTAGATTTTCATCACTTTCAGAGCATTATATTTTATCATTTTGCCTGGAATCCAAAACAAGTAGCTTATACATTAAGATTATGACAATGTATAAAAATAATTTTACATTTAAAAGAAGTGTAGTAATTGCATCAAACGGTTTTGAAGAGAATAGAAAAACAGCATGGTACATCTGACTTTTTATTGCAAATGTTGTCTAAGTTAGTATACAAAGTCTTAATAATCTTTGCCCACTAGATGGCATAATGGCCACCACAAAACTGATTGTACAATAGACTATTTTACAAAAGAATCATTATAGACCTTCAAATCTTAATATTTATACTAGTTTGTCCATTTCAGAATGGAAAAGGTTAGGGATACTGTATAACTAACAATGGTGAAGAAGTGTCTAAGGCTGGGGTCACATCGGTGCAATGCATTTTAGGTGGATTGGGCTTTAGATTTAGGGTTTTTTTACATTCGCTGTAGGTGTGCTACCATTGAATTCTATATAGTGCGTGTTTTGATGTAAGTGCATCAAAGATGCAGCATGCATGATTTTTATTGCACCACACCTAAAGCGCATGTAGAACACATAGGTGTGAGCAGGGCCTTAGTCAGAAATATAAGCTGGAAAATAATGGGAATGCAGTATGACAGTGGGCAGCACTGTCTGATATGGGGATTCAGTAAAAAGTGTCAGGGGGGTGGGGCAATGTACAGGATGTCAGCAGGGCAGAGGATAGGATCAGCAGTTCGCAGGCCAGTGTATCAGAACTATTAGTTTGTAGGACAGCGTACAGGGATCAGCAGTGCAGTGTACTGCAGCAGGGAAAGGATGGGAGGTCAGCAGAAAAGTGCACAGGAATTGGTAAGGCAGTGTACTGGGGATCAGTAGGGCAGAGGACAGGGGTCAGCAGGGCAGAAGACAGGGGTCAGCAGGGCGAGGACAGGGGTCAGCAGGGCGAGGACAGGGGTCAGCAGGGATGAGGATAGGGGTCAGTTTTAGCCGAGGACAAGGATCAGCAGGGTGGAGAACAAGGGTCAGCAAAGTGGAAGACAGGGGTCAGCAGGCTGAAGGACAGGGGTCATTAGGGCAGAGGACAGGGGTCAGTTAAGCCAAGGACAGGGGTCAGCAGGTTGGAGTACAGGGGCTACCGCTGGCAGGGGAGAGGACAGGGGTCACCACTGGCAAGACAAAAGACAGGGATCACCACTGGCAGGACAAGAACAGAGGTCAACACTGCCAGGACAAAGAACAGAAGTCAACACTGGCAGGACAAAGAACAGGAGCCAACACTGGCACAGGTCAGTACTGCAACATAGTAACCAGCTACACACTGTGCAGATTGCAGTGTATTGCCTGTGGTGCATACAAAATAGCTGGTGCTTTTAGCTATGATTGATACACTGCAACTAGAGGCTGCAGACCACAACAGTGCTGCCAGTAATACATACATTAAAAAAGCCCACACTGATGACCTCTCTGATAGTGACAGTACCTGCGGGGCAGTGTCACCAGAAAGATTAGGATGATTGCCCCCTCCAGTCTGCCTTTCCCTCAGAATTTTCCTCCTCTTCAAGTGGTGGCACCCATAGACAATCTGCTAACACATCATTCACCCCCCTCTCATCTTTGCCCTGCCCCTCGATTGTGTGGCCTGACCGCTACTTTGTGCTGCAGAATCTTCATACCCCCTACTACCTATTTAGGCAGGACACAGGAAAGTACATACAAAATGTGTAGCCCATCACACTGCAATCTACAGTAGTTTAGCATAGTACATACCTCCCAACTTTTCAGGTGGGAATGAGGGGCAACTATCAGCAAAAGTAAGTAGCTATAGGACACACCCCCTACCATGCCCCCTTAAAGAAGAATTATACAAAAAAATGATTAAACCCACAAGTGTTCCAAAGCCAGTTCCTTTATACTGGTGTTTGAAATTTACAAGTTCACTCATTTATAAATTGGATAAAAGGCTTAGCACTGGGAAACACTTTTTGAAAGATAAAACGTGCATGTTATATGCAACTATATAGATCAGACCAAAATGAGGGACAAATGAGGAGGAAAGAGGGACAGAGGGACTTTGCTCCAAATCAGGGACAGCCCCTCGATATCACAGACATTTGGGAGCTATGATAATATAGCACTATTTTAAAGTTGGAGCTGGCACATAACAAAGCCTCCTTTACTGGCCATTCTTATTCTGCTGACTACAGTTGAAAGGTCAGACATAGCATTATGGACCCTTTAAAATTCAGTCCAGAGAATTTCACCATAAATTTATTTGTATCACGGACCTCAAACTCCCCTAGATTTGCCCCTAATCTCATCCCTAGTGTAGATAAAAATAATGGTTCACTGAGCTCTGCCTTACATACATGTTGTAATGCATAATAACCTTTTATTTGCTGATTTTACTCATATTACTACTGTTTGAGAGTTGTGAGAGATGGATGGGCAGTGGTGCATAGGGGTTTATAAAATGTTTAAAAAATAGTTTCTATTGTACCTAAAACCTAAATACAGTTTGATGTCAGTGAAACAAGATAAGGGAATTCTGAATTGATCCAGCATGCTTTTGAACCCCTTAGCAACCAAATGTACTGTTCCAGAAGACCTTTTGCATAAAACCAAAAACATTGCACAATTTATTTTATGTATGCCTGGAAATTTTATCAAGTATACAGCAACCACATAAGCATCAAGAAATCAGCTGTTACCAACCATTTTCTACCAGCGCTAGAAACATTACAGCATATAATAGCTTCACTTTTCTTTGTTCTATTGTTTATACAGTAAATCAAGCCCAATATCTGCTCTATTGTTCTTGCCTGCATTCTGAAATATGCTTCAGTTAACAGATTAAACAAGAATAATCATTGTGCATTTTCTTTTGTTTTCCTTATGAAACAAGATATGCCTTAAACCATACAGATTACAGATTCTGTAATCAGGATTTTTTAGCTTCCGTATCAGTTTCTTTCCCCTACTTTAATTGCTGTTGTGTTACATTGCAGAGAATTACCCAGGTTAAGTACATTTATAATAACGGGTATAATATTGTATTGAACATTATTATCTTGAGATTGTAATTTATTAATGTAATTCCTATTATGTTATTATTGGTCTTTTATCAGACTAATGGTATTTTTCCAGAATACTATATATATATATACTGATACCGTGTGTGTGTGTATATATATATATATATGTAGCACCCTTGTCCTAAACAGGGCTGCTAGTAAATTTAGATGTGCTAGGTGGTAGCTAGCCTGGCTAATTTGTAGAATTTTGATCAAATGGGTTTCTCCTAAGCTTGGGTTTAACTGTGATTCTTCCCTTTTGTCAATAGGTGGCAGTGTTACCTTTGGCATAAGTATGGTAGATTACAGTAGAAGCAGGTTATGAGTGAATATGCTTTCCTCAGCCAATCAACAGAAGTTTCTTTGGCCGCTGAAGCTGCTGGGATAGGCTATTTATTTGGAGAGAGTGTGTGTGGAGCAGCAGCAGAAGTGTAGGCTTGAAGCCTGGGGCCTAACCACGTGCAAAGGGGCTCAGCCTGAGGGGAGCCTGATTATTGCTAGAAGGCAAGGGAGAAGAAGTTGCCAGCAGGACAACCACTTTTGTGGTGTAAAGGGAAGGAGTTTTGGAGGAGTACCAGAGGAGACTCTTCATCAGCCGGGGACTGAGGAGTAGCTGGGAAAGCTTCAGGAGAGAACTCATCCAAGAAGTACAGTGTGTAGCTGTGAGTAATGCTTGAAGGAGTATAGTGGGTAGCTGTAAGTAAAGCTTGAAGAAGTACAGCAGGAAGCTGTGAGATAAGCTTGAGGGATCTGGCGGGTAGCTGTGAGTCCAAGGAACCCAGCAGGTAGCTGTGGGTGAAGCTTGAAGAATACAGTGGGTAGCTGTGAGTTAAGCTTAAAGAGTCTAGCAGGTAACTGTGAGTCGAGTTTGAGGATCTACAGTGGGATACCGTGAGTAAAGTTGTTGCTATAGGAGACAGCAATTGCTACAAGATACAGATCGCTGCATTCAGCTTAAAGGCCCTTTTTCTTTATTGCTGTCTGCCTAGTTCTATTTATGTCCAAGGAGTCTGCCAAGTTTGCTTTTGCCTTTGACTAAGGGTGTCCTGTGCCCTAACCCCCTCTCCCCCATTTCCTCTTCCTCCCATCTTTCCACCTTGCACTATACCCACCATCCCTAGTAACCTGCACCCTGAGAAGGCATGTCGGCCCTTCCGGCCTTTGGGGGTCTCCACCAGGCCTTGGAGGTTGGGGAGGGCGCTACTTATATATAAAATAAGAGACCATTTAACAATTTTTTTAAGGGTCAATTAAAAAGTAAGAAAGTTTTCAAAACATCAAGAGTCAGTAGTAATGCAGAAATCAGGAGTCAGTAGTAAGTGATGCATGGTTCATAGATCAGTGGCAAGTACTGCAAGGGGCAAAGGATCTGGAGTAATGCAGAGTTCAAAGACCAGTATTATGCAATACGGATTGCAGGGATCAGAAGTAAGTATCATTGAGTGTAGATGTCAGGAATAAGTAACATAGAGTGCACAAGCCGGGAGTAAGTAACGCAGAATGCAAGAGTAAGTAATGCAGAGGTCAGAAGTCCAGAGTATGTAATGCAGAGTACAGTGGACAATGGTATGTAATGCCGAGTTCAGTAGTCACGAGTAAGGAATAATACACTACAGGTGACAGCATGTCCTCCCCTGTGTCTACTACTGTCATACACTGGGCTCAGAACTGTTGGTGTGGCCTGTAGGGGACACAAGAGCCCTACACACTCCTCATTGACCCAAAATACTCATCTGCCCCCAGAGTCACTGAGAAAACCTGTCAGCCAATGAGATCCCTGAGATGAGAGCCACTGAGACATGCCAGTGGGGAGGGACAATGTGCAGTTAGGGTAATTAGGGGTCATATTGTTTGAACACAGTAACCAGGGGCTTGGTGGGCTTGGTGTATTAGGTGATCAGACCTCAGGGTTTGCTGATTGGCCCATGTCAGGAGCTGGCAGCATGGCAGGATTGCAATCTACCAGTTGATCACAGCTGAGCCAATTACCCTGCACAAGTAGAGATAGCAGTAGAGATTAGTCAAATTTACCGGAGTTTGGTCCAGGGTACGTTTGGAGATCTTTACCTAGGCACAGATGCCAAATCTCAACCTCATTGAAAACAGGAAAGGCAAAAGGATTGTCAAAGAAAGGGCATGGACATCTGGGCAGTGCTCAGGGGGGGCATGTACCAAAGCAAAAAAAATCCAAAAAATCTATTTGGCTAAAACCAGCTATTTTAATACTTCTTAAAATGAAACATTAAAATGCAAAATTCCTTCATGTAACATACTTGGGGGATGCTCTATACTTGCATGTGAATTGACACATCTGTACTCTGTATAGAACCTACCACATCAACACCAACACATTAAAAAAAAACACTTAGATGTCCATAAATGACAAACAGATGTTATTGGGGGATCCCATGCAAGAAAAAAAAGGGTGGGGTCCATCCCTTCATATCCAGACCCCTATCTGAATATAAGGCCTGGCCAGCTAAAGGGGAGATAAACATGTAGCCCCCATTCTGAACCATACTAGGACACATGTCCTCAACATGAGATAGGGTACCTTGCCAGTGGGAACTCCATGTTGATGAAGGCAAGGGCCTCTTTCCCACAACCCTGGCCCAATGGTTGTGAGGGTGCATGGAGTGGGCTTATTGAAATCTTGAAGTCTCCTTTAAAATAAGGGAGACCACAGATATTGCCTACATCCCAATACATACTGATACACTTTTAGTCCTTTATTAAAAAAAAAGCCCTACAATGTAAATCCATCATCAGTCATGTCATTCAGTTGCTCAACAACCCTGAGCAGGAAACTGTCACATTTATCAGTGGTAATAATACTGCTGCAAAATGTTTCACTTCCCACTGCATACAGATGGTGGTTTGGCTCTGAGAAACACTTTATTTATTTTGGAAGTCCAACAAACTCGAACATTCAAAATTTGCACCCAGCATAGGTTCAGTTCTAACTGAAAGCTCATGCCTAGAGAGCAACAAAATCTGAACTTGTTAAAGTATATCAGTGTGTATTGGTATGGGGGGATATCTGGGGCCTCCATATTTTGAAGAGCGCTTCCAATGTAAAAGGAGATTCTACACTGAACGCCAGTGTATAAGGGTAATTTACAATGACTTCTTACCTACAGTGGATATAAAAAGTCTACACACTCCTGTTAAAATGTCAGGTTTCTGTGATGTAAAAAAATGAGACAAAGATAATTCATTTCAGAACTTTTTCCACCTTTAATGTGACCTATAAACTGTACAAATCAATTGAAAAACAAACTGAAATCTTTTGGGGGGGGGTAGGGGTAAAAATGAAAAACAAAAATAACGTGGTTGCATAAGTGTGCACGCCCTATTATAACTGGGGATGTAGTTGTGTTCAGAATTAAGCAATCACATTCAAACTAGTGTTGAATAGGAGGCAGTAATCACCTGCCATGATTTTAAGTGGCTCTGATAAACTCCAAATAAAGTTCAGCTGTTCTGGTAGGTCTTTCCTGACATTTTCTTAATTGCATCCTACAGCAAAAGCCATGGTCCGCAGAGAGTTTCCCAAGCATCAGAGGAATCCCATTGTTAAAAGGTATTAGTCAGGAGAAGGGTACAAAAGAATTTCCAAGACATTAGATATATCATGGAAAACAATGAAAACAGTCATCATCAAGTGGAGAAAATATGGCACAACAGTGACATTACCAAGAACTGGACGCCCCTCCAAAAGAAGAAAACTGGTCAGGGAGGTTGCCAAGAGGCCTACAGCAACATTAAAAGAGCTGCAGGAATATCTGGCAAATACTGGCTGTGTGGTACACGTGACAACAATCTCCCGTATTCTTCATATGTCTGGGCTGTGGGGTAGAGTAGCAAGACAGAAGCCTTTTCTTACGAAGAAAAACATTCAAGCCCACCAAAATTTTGCAAAAACACATCTGAAGTCTCACAAAAGCACGTGGTAAAATGCGTTATGGGCTGATGAAACCAAGGTTGAACTTTTTGGCCATAATTCCAAAAGATATGTTTGGTGCAAAATAACACTGCACATCACCAAAAGAAAAGGGAATTACGAAGAGTTCCAAATACCAGTCAAAATTGGCACAAAACCTTCAGGCTTCTGCTAGAAAGCTGAACATGAAGAGGAACTTCACCTTTCAGCATGACAACGACCCAAAGCATACATCCAAGTCAACAAAGGAATGGCTTCACCAGAAGATTAAAGTTTTGGAATGGCCCAGCCAGAGCCCAGACCTGAATCCGATTGAAAATCTGTGGGGTGAGCGGAAGAGGACTGTGCACAGGATATGCCTTCGCAATCTGACAGATTTGGAGTGTTTTTGCAAAGAAGAGTGGGCAAATATTGCCAAGTCAAGATGTGCCATGCTGATAGACTCATACCCAAAAAGAGTGAGTGCTGTAATAAAATCAAAAGGTGCTTCAACAAAGTATTAGTTTAAAGGTGTGCACACTTATGCAACCATATTATTTTATTTTTTTATTTTTACTTCCCTCCACCTAAAGAATTTCAGTTTGTTGTTCAACTGAGTTGTACAGTTTATAGGTCACATTAAAGGTGGAAAAAGAAATGATTTAGCTTTGTCTCATTTTTTTGCATCACAGAAACCTGACATTTTAACAGGGGCGTGAAGACTTTTTATATCCACTGTATGTAACAGGGGCATATACACTGACTGCCAATGTAACTCGGGTATTTATACCAGTCCCTAACATAACAGGTGATTGCACAATGATCACCAATATAACAAGGGGCAGATACACTGACCACCAATGTAAAAGTGCACTCACACTTACCACCAATATAATAGGGGCATTTATACTGCCCACCAATGTAAAAGGGACAGCTGGTAAAAATAGCTGGCAAAAGAGACCACTGGCGAATTTCAGATCTCAAGATATTTTTTCATTATATTCATTCACTAAGTTAAAAGGTCACTCTGCAAATAGAAAATTCACTTAGCTTAGTGAACGAGTAGATGGTTTGCTGACTTCAATCATCCAACCGTGTGCAAACAAAAATCCTGTTTTTTTAAATTGTCCTTGCACGTGACTGGGTATTCTTTTCAAAGTGTATTTTTTACTTTTCACCTCTTTCACTAAAATAGTTAAACATTTCCTTTAGTAAATCAACCCCAAAGTCTTCAAACTGTCAGAACTGCGTCCCATGTAATATATGGGTATGATTAAAAATCCACTCCACGATGAGTCAGCTGCACTTTTGTATTGCTTATACTGTATTGAATAAATCCCTGCTCTTCTCCCTTTTCTTTCTGTAGGGCTTCTAAATTGGATCAGAGCAATTCTTTGTGCTGGCACTAACCAATCAGAATCACTTTGATCCATCCCCAAAGCCTTGCAGACAGAAGGAGAAGAGCGGGTATTTCAAATCCCTGGACTGCTACACTACCTTTGTGGGTACTAACAGCTCATTACTCACGGAGGTAAGCACCGCAGGGACCAGGGAGGGGGTGGGGAGGTTTTAGGGCCTTTATTCACCTTTTTATTTTTTCTGTAAAGGTGAACAAGCCCTTTAAAGTCAAATGCACCCTGGTTTAGCATAATGTAGTCCATCAAGGCCACAAGACTTAAGACTGAACTGAAAAAACTGTACATCTTCTCACAGAAAACAACACCACGCATATCATATTGTTTATTGAAAGTCATATATATCAGTATACAACCATACCATGCTTACCATAGTTACATTTCTCTATGACTAACATCCATAAGTGGAGCAAAATGCATCAGCAGGAGAGGTGTTTAGTGGAGGCAGACCTTGAAAACAAAGCACACCTGGTTTTTAAAAGGAACACAGAGTTCCCACTTGTGCAATGAATTTCCATGCCAGCTTTAGAGGCATTTTCTAACCTTTAATGGTAGTAGTCACTTTTCCAATCACGCATCTTCCACAACAGACATGTCACGGATTGTGAACATGAATAGATTCAACTTACTACCCTATAACTAACATGTCTTGGCATTCTGAAAGACACTGCCATAGGAGATTTAAAGCTTCCTTTAACCCAAATATAACAGCTTATAATAGCGACACTTTCATTTTTCACTCTACTGCCTTATTTTCCTTAAAAAGATATCTACCAATGGAACAATGACTTTATAACAGCTACAATTCAGCCAATTATGACAGTTAGTAAATAGTTTATACTAGGTAAGTATTGAAAATTTATGAAAGTCAATTTTTATCACAATATTTCATTTAGAAAGCTTTTATCGCTTCTTGAGTTAAACCGTTATAAACATGCGAAAAATTAAATGTACGGTATAGTCAATGTTCTTTCTGCAGACTTCATTTTCTCTTCTATGACAATTAAAGATTTCATTGTTAAAGAGTCTATTTTTGTCTCCATCACCCTTCGATTTATGTTCTGTTCCTATAAAGAAATGTGAAGGGGTGTTTGTTTTAACGTTACAATTCTTCTGTTACATCCTTTTCAAAGGAAATTCAAAAGGCTTGTGATTACTGTATAAAGGTCTGAGAATAAAGATAGATCTCCTGTAACGTTTAATGTGATTGCATTCATTCTAATTGTGAAAGAAATGGATGAAAGCACTGCATGTACATTTCAAAAAAAGGAAAAAAAAACATTAAAATTGTTTTACTTTCATTTCTTCTTATCAAACGATTACAGTAACAGTGGGAGTCGTTGTAAAGGTAGCTTATTAGTTACCTACCAAGCTGGTAAACATAATAATGAGCGGGGGTTCATAAACCACAGGTTTTCTATTTATAAAAACCTTGGCTAATGAAAACAGTGCTGTTGATCCCACATTAGCCACTTCTTAGCATACAACAGTCAACAGACTTGTGAAATTAGTTTGGCTTCTGTGGGTAACACCTAAATTACCTTTCTCAGTTTCATGTATTTTTTTTTTTAGAAATGATTCCTTGGACAGATGGATCAAATTAAAAAAAGAAAATGAATCCCTGTCCCTTTAAAGCATTTTATACAGCACAGTGCTTGTGCTGTGTAATTTTGCCCTCTATCAACTGAAATACCTGGCTGATTCTGCCAGTTTCTGCTCTCCCCTCTGTAAACTGACCACGGTTTATCATGGCTGCTGAGCCCTGACGCCGTGTGTCACGTACCTGGTGGTAGAGTCTGGCATATGCAGGGAGCAACCTCTCTTGCTCACCTGATTCAGGAACCCCTGAATGGGGTGGCACGAGGGCTCATAATAGTCTTCTGATGTTGCATGGGTGGAACTACCCAAGGACTCGTGCAGATGAGATAGAGTGGTCAGTGCAGGCCGGGTCAGTAACGATCAGGTGGTGCCATACAAAAGGAGCAGGCAGGTGGGTGGTCGTAGACAAGCCAGGGTCAGTGCAGGTAGAAAGCAAGGTAGGGTAGGTAAAGCCGGGTCATAGGTACAGGAACACTCAAGAAACAGATTACTAGGGAACACTGTAATGCTGTAGAATGGACAGCACCGGCTGCATGGTGCTGTCCAGTTTAACCAGTTCCACACTGCCTACCATCTATTTACGGCGGCAGTGTGGACGCTGGCTGTGAATCACCGTAAAAAGACGGTGATCTGCGAATGGCCGCTAGGGGGCGCGCTGAGCAGCCACAGGCAAAGAACGGGGAACCGCCAAAGTAAACATGGCGGTTCCCCATTCTGACAGTGCGGCATGGGTGATCTACTGATCCCTGTCACTGGGATCAGTTAGATCTCTCATGCCCAAGGTAGCCCAACCCCCCCACAGTTAGAACACACCCAGGGAACATAGTTAACCCCTAGATCTCCCCCTGTAGGTTAACCCCTTCACTGCCAATGACATTTATACAGTAATCAGTGGACATTTAAATTTCTGATCGCTGTATAAATGTCAATGTCCCAAAAAAGTGTTGAAAATGTCCGACATGTCCGCTGCAATATTGCAGTACCGCTAAAAATCGCAGATCGCCGCCATTACTAGTAAAAAATAAAAAAAAATAAAAACCCCAGAAATGAATTCTCACCATCCGTAAACGCGGCCACTTTTGCGCAAACCAATCAATAAACGCCGATTGCGATTTTTTTATCACAAATATGAGGAAGAATATAAATCGGCCAAAACCGGTGAAAAAAAATGTTTTTTTATATTTTTTTTTGGATTTTTATTTTAGCAAAAGGTAAGAAATTTGGGTTTTTTGCAAAATGGAAAAATGGTCGCTCTTCTTTTGTTTATAGCGGTGATCAGAAATGACGCAGAGGTGATCAAATACCACCAAAAGAAAGCTCTATTTGTGGGGAAAAAAGTACGCAAATTTTGTTTGGGTACAACATCGCATGATCGCGCAATTGTCAGTTAAAGTGACGCAGTGCCGAATCACAAAAAGTGCTCTGGTCCTAACCTGGGAAATTCTTCCGGGGGTGAAGTGGTTAAGTAGGCTGTTTGGCACCATGGTCGTCACTGGTGCATGCGCGCACGCACCTACCATGTGTGCCCCCGTGAGCACCTGCAGCATGCGAGCACACTCCTGCACGTGCCTTCACAATGTAAAGGGCATTCTGACGTAAATGCTTTGTGGTACTCCCTGGCATTGCCCCCCCGCCAAGGGCCCAGACGGTCCATCTTTTTTGGGTGGTTTCTCTTGAATGCCTTGATGAGTTCTTCAGCATGAATGTTAGTCTCAGGTTCCCATGAGTTTTCCTAGGGGCTGTAGCCCTTCCATTTAACCAAATACTGGTTACTGCTACCCCTCCGCCTGCAATCCAGAATGGACTCGACTTCAAATTCCTCGATCCCATCAACCAGCACCGGTGCAGGCAGACCTCTTACAGATGTAAGGGATCGTGAACCGCTGGTTTTAGCAAAGTTACATGAAAAACGGGATGCACTCACCAAGATTCAGGCAGCTCAAGTTCATAGGCCACATCATTAATTTTCCTCTTTATGGGGAAAGGTCCCACAAATCTTGAATCCAATTTTTTAGAAGGGCATGCCAGCTTCAAGTTGACTGTGGACAGTCAGACCAGGTTGCTGGGTTCCAAGTTTAGCTCTCACCTCCTTTTCTTGTCGCACATTTGTTTGCTATAAGCCTGCATTTTTGTCATAGTCTCCTGTAACAGCTTGTTGTTGGTTATGAAGAAGTTCATCATGTCAAACACGGCTGACACCGGACATTCAGGACAGACGTTAGAGAAGAAAGAGGGGTGGAGAAGAATGGGGACTACTTCACGGCCTATCAGGGACAGGTAAGGGTTTCAGTAGACCCCAAGACTGAGTTTTGCTACCCTTGTTTTGGCTACAAGTGTTGCAAGACTCCACGTAACTTCTACAGTCCTTCCCCACTTGTGATCACCAAAAAGTGCGTTGTAACAGTTCCGTAGTCTTGTGCGCACCAAAGTGTCCTGCAAGCTGGTGATCATGGCAGAGCTCTAAGACTGTGGCATGTAGACCCTCTGGCACAAAGACCTTGTTGCTGAACCAGAGCAGGCCCTCCCTTGACTGCAGGTTAGCTTCTGGTAGGGGAGTTGTCCCCGTAGTAGCCTGTCTGATTTGTGACAACACCTCCTCTTGTAGCAGCAAGAAGTTTCCAGAAGGTAAGATGGTATCGGGAGATGCCGGGACTCCTGGAGCATTGAACATGCGGGAGAGAGCGTCCGGCTTTGTATTCTTTGACCCGGGCCTGTAGGTGATGTGGAAGGGAAACCTGGAAAAAACAGCACCCACCTGGCCTATCGTGACTTCAGTGCCTTAGCGCCCAGTCTTTGAGAGAGAATGGCTCCGACAGCTATCTCAGGTGCATCCTCTTCTAGGACATAAGGAAGGGCAGGATTCGGATATTTTAGGATAGTTGTGGAAATGAAAAAGAGTTTCTTAAAAGCTGAATGTGCTTTGGAGGACCACTGGAATCGGGTAAATTTTTCGGTTAGCTGAGTAATGGGTGAGATTATAGAGGAGAATCCCCTGATGAACTTTCTGTAAAACTTAGCGAATCCAACGAAATGTTGGATTCCTTTTTTTATCAGCAGGAGCTGGCCAATCAAGGATGCCGGAGACCTTCTGTGGGTCCATCTTGACGCCTTCGAATGAGATGACTAGTCCTAAAAACTGTATACTTTGTTGCTCCAGTTCTCACTTTTCAGGCTTGGCGTAGAGGCCGTGTTGACGGAGCCGCACAGAACACTTTTTATATGACTGCAGTGGATATCCATGAAGGGAGAAAAGAACAAAATGTTATCCAGGTATAAGATGATGAAAAGATCAAAGAAGTCCCTGAAGACATCATTTATAAAGTGCTGGAACGTGGCGGGGGCATTGCACAGACCGAACGGCATTACCAGGTACTCGTAATGACCGGGTGCGAAAAACAGTCTTCCATTCATCACCCTCCCTGATCCGTACCAGATTGTAGGCCCCACAGAGGTCAAGCTTTGTGAAAACAGTGGCCGTTCCCAGGCGCTGAAACAGTTCCAGCACTAGCGGAAGAGTATAGCAGTTTTTAACCGTTACTTTGTTGAGTTCCCGGTAGTCTATGCAGGTCGTAGGGTATGATACTTTTTCTCTACAAAAAAGATACCAGCACCGGCAGGAGGTAGATGGACTAATGGAACCCTTTGCTTAAGTTCTCATCTATGTAGGATTTCAAAGTGCTTAGTTTGAGTTTGGTCAGTGGGTAAATCCTTCCGAAAGTAACTTCTACTCCGGGAAGGAGCTCGATAGGGCAGTCATTGGGTCTATGAGGGGGGAGAGTCTCTGCGCCCTTTTTTCTGAAGACATCCAGGAAGGCGTGGCACTGAGGGAACAGACTGATGGGGTTAGAGTCCATGCATAGCAGGGTAGGGTCCGTCTTAGTGGCCCTTGGTAGACAGAGCTGGTGGCAATAGGGAGATTGAAACCTGATGTCTCCAGTGGCCCAGTTGATGCTGGGATTGTGCGCCTGGAGCCAGGGTAGGCTGAGTATGATAGGGAAGAGGGGAGAGGTGATAGCATCCAGCAGCAGCAGTTCTTGATGGCAGCCATTGTGGCCGTCAACGGAACAGTTTCCTGTGTAACTAGGCCAGACTTAATAGTGGTCCCATCGGCCAGGTGAACTACCATTCTGCAGGACTTCACAGGGGGATCTCACATTGTGCTGCGAATGTCAAGTCCAGGAAGCAACTGCAGGCTCCGGAATCTATAATTGCGCGAACTGGGATACACCTTCCTGGAAGCTGTAGAGAGATGGAGATAGCAAGATGAGAAGCACTACTTGGTACAGATGACACCGTGCCAATGTGGCAGAGAGACTCTTCCCGAACTTCACCGGGCAGGCTCTCACGAAATGTTCTGGCTCTCCACAGTAAAGACAAAAATTATTATTTCTACAGTGCAGTCTTTCTTCCAGGGTAAGCGACGGGCACAGCGGCCCCAGTTGCATTGGCCCTGATGAATGGGGAATGGTAGGTGCTCCTGTGGATCTCTCTACCCTGTGTTTTCTGAGGCGCCAGTCAATCTGAATGGTGAGGTTAATTAGGGCATTGAAAGTTGATGGTACCCCAACATGGGCCAGTTCATCCTTCAGGGGATCGGTCAGTCCCAGGCAAAACTGGTAGCAGAGGGCTACGTCACTCCAGGCCGTGTCAGCGCTCCAGCACCTGAACTCGGAGACGTAATTCTCGACTGGTCTGCAGCCCTGCTGGATAGCGTGTAACATGGCCTCTGCCATAGCAGCCTGGTGTGGGTCCTCATACATCTGAGCCATTGCCTGGAAGAACATGGTGAGTTCAGAGGCTTCAGGCGCCTTCTGCTCCAGAAGCCAATGGGCGCAAGACTGGGGTTCATCCTGCAGGAGGGAGATCGCTAAACCCACCTTCGTGGCTTCCAGAGAGAAGGTGCGAGGCTGAAGGGCGAAATAGAGCTCGCAGGCATTATGGAACACCCGGAATTTCCTTCGGTCCCAGAGAACTGTTCAGGCAGGGGGACTTTGGGCTCCGCTGGTAACAAGAGGTAACAATGGTGCGGTTTGCAGACTGGCTGGCCCCCGTGGGGCTGGTGAGGACAGCAACTGGACACAGTCTTCAAGCCAGGTGTAACCCTCCTGCAGGCTCTTCACTGCTTAGGTGAGCTCGGCCAGGTGCATGCAGAGTTCATCCATGGGAGAGTGCCCCTGCGCAGATTCAGACATGGCTGTCGTTTTCAAAGGGGCGGGTCACCCATTTACGCCCTGCCCCTTCTTATAAAAGAAATTTCAAACTGAAATTTGCCCATTCTGGGAGACGCCTCTGGACGGCACGGCTGCGGCAGCGGGAGTGGGGACAGTGAAAGAAGAAGAAAGAAGATGAAGATTGAAAATGAAGAGAGGAAGGAAGAAGACCAAAAGAATAAGCAGAAGACCAGAAGAAGGACCGGGGTAGGAGAAGATAGAGAAAGAAAGAAGAAAGAAGAAGAGCTATTTTACACAATAAAGGACTTGTCAAAAACCGCCTCTTGATTTTTGTACCACTTTACTCCTTTTTTGGTGAATGGGTAGGGGTACAATGTACCCCATACCTATTCACATGGGGGGGTCGGGATCTGGGGGCCCCCTTATTAAAGGAGGCTTCCAGATTCCGATAAGCCCCCCGCCTGCAGACCCCCACAACCACTGACAAGGGTTGTGGGGATGAGGCCCTTCTCCCTATCAACATGGGGACAAGGTGCTTTGGGGGACCTAAAAGCATCCTCCCCACGTTGAGGGCATGTGGCCTGGTATGGTTCGGGGGGGGGGCGCTCGCTCATCCCCACCCCCTCCTGCCATGCCAGGGCTGCGTACTCGGATAAGGGTCTGGTTTGGATTTTGGGGGGACTCCTACGCCATTTTTTTAAAATTTGGAGTGGGGTTCCCCTTAAAATCCATACCAGACCTAAAGGGCCTGGTATGGACTTTGGGGGGGACCCCCACATCATTTTTTTTTAAACTTTGGCATGGGGTTTCCCTTAAAATTCATACCAGACCTGAAGGGCCTGGTTTGGATTTTGGGGGGACCCCCATGTAATTTTAAAAAGTTTGGGCAGGGTTCCCCTTAAAATCCATACCAGACCTGAAGAGCCTGGTATGAACTTTGGGGGGGGGACCCCTACGCAGTTTTTTTTTTTAAATGTCGGAGCGGGGTTCCCTTTAAAATCCATACAAGATCTGAAGGGCCTGGCATGGACTTAGGGGGTGGGGGGCAACGCAATACTTCTTCAGTGATTCTATGTATATTGCTGGGAACCGTCAATACATTACAGCTGCGAGTGGTTTTAAATGACAAATTTTCCTGTACAAATGACATTTTGCTCTGGCTATGTTCTAAACATCACAGAGGTTCGCCCTTTTACAGGCAGACCAAGGGTACCCCCCAGGCACGATATTTAAAGGAATGTTTCATTTTTATTGTTTCACTTTAGGCAGTATTAAAACAATCGATTTCAAAACTTTTTTTTTTGCCATGATACATGTCCCCTAGGGCAGGACCCAGGTCCCCATACACTTTTTAGGGCAATAACTTGCATATAAGCTTTCAAAATGAGCACTTTTGATTTTTCATGTTCGAGTCCCATTGATTTTAACGGCGTTTGCATGTTCACACAAACTTTTTGCCTGTTCGCAAGTTCTGGTACGAACCTAACTGGGGGGTGTTTGGCCCATCCCTACCCATCAGTGACACCTGTCAGTGCCCTTCAATGATGCCAATCAGTGCCCATCAGTAAGGACTTACAGTATCTCTTCATCAGTGATGCTTATCAGTGACATCTAGTAGTGTCAATCAGTGCCATCTATTAGTGCCCATCAGTGCTGCCTATTAGTGCCCATCAGTGCCACCTATTAGTGCCCATCAGTGCCACCTATCAGTGCCCATTAGTGCTGCCTATCAGTGCCCATCAGTGCTGCATATCAGTGCTGCTTATCGGTGCCCATCAGTGCTGCATATCAGTGCAGTCTATCGGTGCCCATCAGTTTTACATATCAGTGCCCATCATTGACACTTAATCAGTGCCAACTCATCAGTGCCCATCAGTGCCTGTTAGTGCAGCCTCATCAGTGCCCGTTAGTGAAGGAGAAAACAAAATTTTATAACAGAAACAAAGAAAAATGTTTTTTCTTTCAAAAATGTCGGTCTTTATTAGTTTGTTTACAAAAAATAAAAACCCCAGAAGTGATCAAATACCACCAAAAGAAAGCTTTATTTGTGGGAAGAGAATTATAAAAATTTAGTACAGTGTTGCATTACTGCGCAATTTTCATTCAAAGTGTGACAGTGCTGAAAGCTGAAAATTGTCCTGGGCAGGAAGGGGGGAAAGTGCCCGGTATTGAAGTGGTTAAAGGTGGATCAAATTTAAAAAGCCTTAAATTTACATGGCAATTAGGAGAACTATAAGGCGTTTTTTTTTGTTTGTTTTTTTGCCAAAGTTCCTAAATAGAGTTGAGCGAACCCCTGGAAGTTCGGGTTCTGCTGGTCCGTCCGAACTTCGGGACAAAGTCCGGGTCCGGGTCCGGACGGAACCCGAACGATCGCAATCAATGGGGACCCAAACTTTTAGGCACAAAAATGGCTGTAACAAAGTCCTGGAAAGCCCCAGAGGGCTGCAAAAGGAAGTAAAATGGGGGTAAGGGTAGGGCAAGTGCCCTACAAAAAAATGGGGACAGGGAAATAACTTTAAATATTTTTAAAAAAATAAAAACATAAAAAAAGCAAAAATGGAGGTGAATGTGGATCATCTTCAAACTGTGTCTGAAAAGTATTAATTAACGGTAGAAGCCATATAACTGTTCTAAAATCATCTTCAAACTAGGGCAAGTGCCCTACAAATAAATGGGGATAGGGAAAATAAATTAAAATCAAGTAAAAAAACGGGAAGGGGGGTGGATGTGGAGTAGGAGCCTAGAGGTTGACTAGGCCGTGACCGTGGCAGTGTAGGTGGAAGTGGCGGTGGTAGAGGAGTAGGAGGAGGTAGCCAACATGGTTTTTTTTTTGTATTGAGGCCTATTCAAAAAAAGA
>BLSH010050119.1:816056-829073 GCA_018402905.1 Glandirana rugosa
CCTGGTCTACATATCTTGCCCAGAAACCTTTGCCTGGGTTCTGTCTGTCCACTCCAGGGTCCTCCCAGTTGTTCAGGTGGTAAGTACTATCAGTACTGCACTAGATATACCCTCCACCTGTGGTCATGGCTAAGCCCGCAGCATCCGTCTCCTCTGAAATTTGCTACTCACAACACACAGGTCCTAAATTCCCACTCCAAAGGCCTTGACGTTGTGATGTTACAAGAAACTCACTTCCCTGGTAACTTTCAGCCATCGTTTCTGCACCACAGATTCCCTACTTTTTATCTTTCTAACGCTGATTCCAAGAAAAGGGGGGTTGCTATCCTCATTTCTAAAAAAGTGGCTTTCAATCACATACTGATGGTTAAAGACCAGGAAGGAAGGTATATTCTGGTCAAGGGAGAAATAGGCGGCTACATTCAAACGTTTGTCTCCTACTACTCCCCTAACCAGGGCCAATCCGGGTTTTTTTCAAGTCTGTTCCACTCCCTAGCCCCCCACTTTGAAGGTACCTTGGTGATGGGCGGGATTCCAATATAGCATTTGATGGCCTCTTAGACAAACAGTCCTTGGGACATCTTCGTCCTAAGCCCCCCCAGACAAAGCTTGAAAATAGCTCGCCTTATCAACTCGTTTGGTCTTGTTGATTCATGGAGAGAGGCTAACCCCTCGGCTAAAGATTTTACATACTTCTCAATACCCCACAACACCTATGCGAGAATTGACCATATTTTTCTCCCCTCAAGCAAGGTTCACAAGCTTCAAAGGTCCTCAATTCTGAACGTGCCCTGGTTGGACCACTCTCTAGTTACTCTTATGCTTATTGGCTACCCATTCCCTGCAGGCCCACTCCCTTGGAGGCTGAACGAGTCCTTACTCTCTGATCCCACTTTGGTGAATATGATAGGCAATGAGATTAAGGACTACTTCAAGCTCAATGACCCCCCCCCAGATGTCACCCAATCCCCTTTGGGGCAGGCAAAAGCTGTGGTTAGGGGAGCTCTCATACGTCTAGGAGCACAATGGAAACGGGAACATCAGATTGACTTGAAAAATTTGGAAACCATATTCAAACAAGCTAGTCATGCCCATAAACGCATTCTCACGGTGGACTCTCTAGCGGGACTGGATTCCGCTAAATTAGCTCTTAACCTAGCCCTCACATCGGCAGCGAAAAAACATCTCCAATGGACAGTGGGACGCTTTTATCTGTCGGGCAATAAGATAGGCGCTAAGTTGGCCTCTAAATTGTCTCCCAGGTTTAAGCTCCTCTCGTGCCCAATGATCAAATCCCTGTCTGGTACCCTTACGCAGAATCCTAAGCGCATTTTAGAGTCATTTTGTGATTTTTACTCCACCCTGTACTCCAAAAACTCTTTAGAGAATACAGATCGGGCGATTCCTTTTTGGAGGGAATCCCCCTTCCCAAAATTGATGATCAATATAGGTCTGCACTAGAGGCCCCCTTCTCGGAATCCGAAATTTGCCAGGTAATCAAAGACCTTAAAACTTCCTCAGCCCAGGGTCATCTCTGTGCTGGCATTTGACTCGCTCTCCAGGCCTTATTTGTTCACGCTTCTGAGAAGATGGAGCTTCAGTCCCAGGTTCATCTCTGTGCTCTCAGACCTTTATTTGCAGCCTAGGGCTCAGGTGCGCTTTCAAGGTCACTATTCAGACGCCTTTCCAATTGAACGGGGTACCCGACAGGGTTGCCCATTGTCCCCACTTCTTTTCGCGATGGCAATGGAAACATTAGCCATCGCCATCAGAACTAACCCTGATATCCATGGAGTCCAGTGTGGGCAGGCTTTCCACAAATGTCCGCTTTTTGCTGATGACGTATTGTTATTTGTCACCTCTCCCTTTACTTCACTCCCGATTATTGCCCAAGTCTTACGAGACTTCAGTTTTTGTTCAGGCCTCCAGGTTAATATGTCTAAGTCAATGATCTTAAATGTGTCCACCCCTCCCGCTTTAGCTGAAAGGCTATCAAAACTTTTCCCTTTCCTCTGCAGGGAGTCGAGTATCCCTTACCTAGGGGTCACTCTCCCGTCCTCATTCCAGCGCATTTACGAATCAAATTACCCCCCGCTTTACAAACAGTTTCGAGCTGACCTAGCTCACTGGGAATCACTTGGCCTCTCTTGGCTGGGTAAAATTAACGCAATTAAAATGACCCTTAGACCCAGGATCCTTTATTTCTTTCGCTCTCTGCCGGTCTCAATCAACAAACCTCATTTGCATAGATTGCAATCCACCATAATCAAGTTTGTTTGGGGCAAAAAGGGCTATCCTAAACATGTGCTGTTTCGTCCTAGACGTAGAGGGGGGTTAGGCCTTCCTAATCTTTGGTCATAATATTTAGCAGCACAACTGGCTCAATTTTCCATCATATATGCCAGGGGCTCCAAACCCGACTGGGTCTCTATGGAGAGACAAGCTATTCCCTCATGCACCTTGGATTATCTAGCCTGGTGCCCCCCCTCTAAACTTAGACCCCCCATTCTTGCCCCGACACTCTCTCATTCTATTCATCTCTGCGACAAGATTCACAAATCCAATATAATCACGTCCCAATGGCGCCCCATGTCACACATTTTTAATTATACCCTCTTTCCACCCGGTCAGGACATTAGGGCCTTTGGATGGTGGGTCAATAAGGGCCTTCTTAGGATAGGCAATTACATCAAATAACGGGCCCCCTAACCCTCAAATATTGCTCTGAGAAATTGGAAATGCCCCCAAATGAGAGGTTTCACTTTCTTCAGATCTCACACTTCTTACATTTCATTTAGCTGGATAAGTTATTCCCCCTGTTGACCACCCCATTTGAACGCTGGTGTTCAGGCATCTCTGATGTGAGGGGTGGAATCTCACTAATTTATTCTGGGCTGGTTGACCCGCAGGAGAAGGCTTCTTACATGCAGGCCTGGGAGGAGGACCTTGGAGTGGACTGGGACATTGAAATCTGGCATCGGACCTTCGCCAGATCTTTTAAAGGTATTTTAAACACTTCCCTAGTAGAGGCTAACTTTAAGCTCATAACGAGATAGTATTTGACTCCTCTCCGCCTGGCTAAGGTGTTCCCTTCCTCTTCCCCCCTTTGCTTTAGGAATTGTGGTCATGAAGGTTCCCTTTTACACACTTTCTGGGAATGCCCCAGAATTAGAAGCTTCTGGAAAAGGGTATTTCACTTGCTATGTAAAATCACCCATGCTGACATTCCCCAGAAGCCGCAGGTAGCTCTTCTCAACCAACCCGTACAGGCTTTATCCAAATATTCCCAAGCACTGGTATTCTTTATCCTATGGGGGCAAAGCTGACAGTTGCTCAGGCATGGAAATCCCACCGGGTCTATTTTCAATCAGTCAAACGTAAAGTTTCCTGGATAATGTCTCAAGAAAGGATCTCCAGCATTATCCTGGATTGGGTGGCGAAATTTGAAAGCATCTGGGAACCTTGGGCTCGTTACATGGGCATCCAATTATGAGACCTCATTCCTCTCCTCAATCACCAGTCTCGGATATAGTTTGTCTAGGCCACGCCCCTCCCTTAATTTCAGTAGCCACCCTCTGATCATTCCATTCTTGGTCTCCTCCCTCCCTCTGCTTGCTTCTTCCCTCTCCCCCTTTTTCTTTTTCTCCGCTCTACCGCCTCTCTCGGACCCTTCCCCTTTCTCCTTCCCCTCTATTTGTTTTTTTCTGGTTTCACCAGGACGTAAGCTAGAACAGTACATCACCTATTTGTTGGGTTTCATCCAACCACCTTCAAGCAGCTGTTTTCCCATTTCGGAATCATCGGGGGGATTTACATTTGGTTCCCCTAGTCTGGTTTTGAATGCCTCCAGGTCCGGTTCGGTTTCCAGTTTGTCCCTTTGACCCCATGGGGGAGTGGAGGTTCTGAGGGGCGTTTCCCTGGCCACAGCTTGACCCCGCTGGGGTGGCGGCCTCCGGTACCCTCACTTCCCTCAGGGATCTGGTCCTGGAATTTTTGTTACTCATTCCCAATTTATTTTCTGTGGGGGTTGGTTTATGCAATTTTTATCCGTGGTCCTCCTGCATTAAGGTTATGGTCCAGTACAGATTTCTGTATTCATCTCCCCCAGTTTATGCTCTGTGTGGGGATTGCGTGCATCGTAACTGTTTTGTCTCATCTTACTGTTATTGGTGGATTTTTTGTACGATACAATATTGTTTTCTAATAAAAACATTTTAACAAGAATCTTATGGGGGGGAGGGACCACTATAAAAGTGATGGTCTTAAAACCCACACATTCTCTTTAAATAGAGAGTGGTTTTGTGCAGGGGGGAGCCGTTATATACAGAAAACAACCCTGCAGAGCCCACTCCTCCCTCTCAGATCTTAAAGTAACCGTCATATTTAACATTCATGGTCAGGGCCGCCATCAAGGGGTACAGGCAGTACTGCTCTAAGGGGCCCGAGTGTGTCAAGGGGCCCAATGCCGAGCCCGCTCCCCACCTCCCCTCACATGAAAACAAACACTGTCATCTGCTCATCGCCCGCAATATAAGAATAGAGGATACATGCCTGAGCCTCCAGTGCCACCGCCTTTCACTAGCACACACCCACCCCCCCGGTCAGTGATCGAGTCCCGGCACTAGATCTGCTTCCTTCCCTGCTGTGGCGGAGCCTGCTAGTTGCTGCTGCTAAGTTCAGGCTGATGATGCAATCACATTGGTCGGTACTCAGGCAGGGAGTGTGGGCAGTTTATGGGCATGTGGTCAGCATGGAAAGTGGACCCATCCATCTCAGGTGCATGCAGAAACTAGAGCATGGCAGGTAAGTCACAGAGAGATAGTGTGTACTGCTGTGCCCCCTGTGCTGTAGATTTGGCCCCACTTAATCCATGGATGGAACCAGTGGCGGCTGGTGAAGTTTTAAGATGGTGGGGCGCCAGACCCTGCCCTTCCTTTTTGCCCCATCCCACTTCTTAGAAGCCACACCCCTTATAGGCTCCACCCACTCTGTACACAATGTACAGTATAACTTAGTTGTCAGTCTTAATTCTCAATAAAATATTGCTGGCTCATTCATCCATTAAATCCCAAAGGTAAAGAATTACATGAGCTGTGAGGTCTGCACAGGAACCCGGCACAGACTGGTATTATGTGGGGTTTCATATCCCATCAAGCTCCATCCTAATTCCTTATTTTATAATAGGAACACTGGAAATCCTCCACTAACCCCTGACACAAGGTGAGCTATAGAAATGTCCCTGGTTTTTGGAACTGAGCAGCTAACATAAATCTTCATTATCTGTCCAAAAAAGTTCAAAATGTAATTATAAAATCAGGCGATTTAAGATGGCATTCATTGGAAAGCAGTTATTGTAGAGGAATTGTCATGACTATACATTCCTCTTGTTCTGATGTTTGATGCTGAGATACACAGAGGCTGAGCACAGGCAGCTTCAATCAACACAGCAACTCCACTGCTGGGGACTTCTTGGTCCCTGCATTGGAAGTCATTTATTTTATTTTAGGTACTTATATAGTGCCGTCAATTTACGCAGCGCTTTACATATACATTGTACATTCACATCAGTCCCTACCCTCAAGGAGCTTACAATCTAAGGTCCCTAACTCACATTCATACACATACTAGGGTCAATTTAGACAGGATCTAATTCACCTACCAGCATGTCTTTGGAGTGTGGGAGGAAACCGGAGTACCCGGAGGAAACCCACGCAGGCACAGGGAGAGCATGCAAACTCCAGGCAGGTAGTGTTGTGGTCGGGATTCAAACCAGTGACCCTTTTGTTGCTAGGCGATAGTGCTATCCACTACACCACTGTGCCGCCCAAGTCTTGAATCATTGCCAACATTGCACTGAATGCAGGGATGAAGAAGTGACCAGGAGTGGAGTTGTTGTGTTGATAAAAGCTGCCTGTTAAACAGTAAAGCATGAAAAGCTGAGGGTGAGCTCTGTGGTTCCCCAATGTCAGCAGACTAATTGCAGATTACTGCCTGTGTATCCCTGAGAACTCCCTGTGACTTACATGCCAGCTCAGAGTTCTTATCCTACTGCTGAGCTTTGGAAGGGACCTGTTCAGCCTTATCTGTTATCTATGGATGCAGACTAATCACTGCCTGTGTATTGCTGGGAGCTCCCTGTCATGTGTGAGATCTGACCTTGCAGGCTCCTCCATGTCCTCTCCCTCTGCTCTGTACAGGATGGTGAGTGGGGGAAGGGTCCCTGTGGAGAAAGGAAGCACTGCTGGAGGTAGAGACTAAGTGTCAGAGTGCGACTTGTGGAGGGGGGACATGGCTAGACAGCAGGCTAGAATGTGTAACTGCAAGCAGAGAAAATCTTGGCTCCCCCCCAGGCAGAGACCAAATGGACTAGGCAGTTTAAGGTCTGCAGATTCAGACGTCCTAAAAACCTCCTATACTCAGAATGCAATGTTGGAAAGCAGCCAATGAGGGTGGAGAATTCATTTTACTGTGTTCTAGATAGTGTTTTTTAGTGAGATTTGGGACGTTTGCCCTGTTACTAGGCAGATTACACTTCTCTTTCTTATCTAATCTGTCTATTCCAGCAATTAGCAACAGAAGCACAGCTAGAGAGAAATTCCAAAGGTTTTTTTTCTTTGGAGTTTCTCTCTAGCTGTGCTGGCTGTTGGTTAATAATTATAGTTAATTTTTATTTTTATTTCTCACTTATTTTTTTGGTGGGGCTCCGCCCCTACAGCCCTTATGGACGAGCCTCCACTGGATGGAACACAGACACCTGAGGCTGACAACCTGCCTTGTTTGAGTTGCATTGTGAATGAATATATTGTGGAGAGGGATGGATGATGCTGGACATGGATAGGGATATATTGTGGAGAGGGATGGATAATGCTGGGCGTGGATAGGGATATATTGTGGAGAGGGATGGATGATGATGGGTGTGGATGGGCGTATTCAGTGGGACGGCTAGTGGACGGGTCCTGGGGAATGTTGGTCAGGCTGGGGGGTTCAGGCCTAAAGTGTAAGGGGCCCCAAAATTTCTGATGGCTGCCCTGTTCATGGCACAGTTAACACACTAGTCAACCTCCTATCTTGTAGATATTTTTTTCCCTGCATTCCCCCAATGTTGCATTCTCCAGGCACATCCACTATGAAATACTAAAAAGAGGGAAGCATATGACATGTAATCCAATGCATTGCTTTGAGGGTAGGGCATTGTCACATGAGACTGGAAGGAGCTTTCTACCAATGGTTCCAGCAGAGAGCACAGGGATGGTATGTTTCAGTAGCAGAAGAGGAGGACTTGTTATTTTGCCTTGAATTTGCAAAGTGCCAGGTTATAGCTGAAGTTTAAAGACCCCTTCACATGGCCTTTCCAATCAAGTTTGCCTGTCAGTTTTTCAGGCGGACCTCATTGGAAGGTCCAATTATCCTTATGGACAGGTGGGTGTAAACGGACTCTGCCTACCTCCGGGTCCAATCAGGCACACAAAAAAGAAAAATGGGATGGTTAGGTAGAACGGATTGTGGGTAGCCATGTGTAAAAGGATAATAGAGTCTATTTAGGCCCCATTCACACCAAGTCCAACTTTGAAATCATGCAACTTCATTTAAAATCTCACAATTTAAAAGTCGCATGTCAGTACGACTTCAGGTGTGACTTGGCTGACATCTGTGGGACTACTTGCACAGATGTCTATGCAAGTCATGCCTGAAATCAGCAAAAATAGGTCAGGAACTTTTTTTCAAATCTGTGCAGCACCACAAAGTCGGGGTATCACCGATTTGAACAGTTCCATTACCGACTATTTGGACCTGTCAAATCGCATGACAAGTTGCACCAGTGTGATGGTGTGCTAACTCCCGGCCTCACATAGAGCAGAGTGGGCTCTGTCCATGTCTGCTCTGCAGATACTGAGGGGACACAGATGAATCATCCTCATGTTTTGCTCTGTTCAGCAATGGGTCAGCTCACAGATCCCCTGCTGATCGCAACGGAGTCTGCCCTGTGTGAAAGAGGCCTTAGTATGGCAATTTTTACACAGTTACATGGATGCAGCTTGAACCAATGTAATCATGTATGTGCCATGCCTGTTAAATTCTTGTGGAAGCTGGAAATCACTGTAGTAGCCACCATTACTAGAATGATCTCCAATAGCTTCTACATTGTGAACACAGGAGGTCAATCACTTAGCACAGGCACCATTCAGGGAACACTTTGCATTTTCCCAAAAAATTCAAAGCCTTCTGAGTGGACAATGTGGAAGGGTGGGGTGGTGGCTTCACAATTTCCACCTCATCTAATCAAAGGATGATTTGCATTAATTGACACGATGCAAAGTTTTCTTCGAATGGTGCCAATTCCGAATGGCTGACCCCCTGTGTTCACAATGCAGTTGGATAGCCACTAGCCACAGGACCTGGAAGCTAGTAGTGACCATTGTAACAGTGGTGCCTACTACAGTCATTTCCAGCGTCCACAGGGATCCCACAGGTATGGTTCATACCATTGGCGGCTGGTGCTCAATATTTTGAGGGGGGTGGCAAAGAAATCTGCCCCACTCACTCGCACTAACACCACCAAACCCTGCCTGCGGGAGACAGACAGCGATGATCAGTGGACGCGGGAGACGGAATGGTGATGATCAGTGGACCCCCCGTGGGAGACGGACGGCGGCGATCAGTGGCCTTACCTTAGCCGGATGCTTCTCCGCACTCCAGCTTGTAGAGGGAAGAGCCTCAAACAGGAAGTGGGCCCTGAGACCCAATTGGCCGGGAGTCCTAAAACTCCCTGACAAATCTGGTCTCAGGACCCGCTTCCTGATTGGCCGGGTGGAGAAGCAAGAAGACATTAGTGAATATTATTTTGCTAAGGTCACACAACTGATTGGGCTTGGGGCGCAGAACCCACCCTTTATTTGAGCCTCAGGCTCTAACCATCAGCTTAAAAAAAAAAACTAATTGAAATCTACGCGTCCGGCACCCTGCATGTAGATTAGGGGCCAGGCACATGGATTAGGGGGTGGCGCCCCTAATGGAGCAGAAGCAACGAATTCATACACATTCATATAGTTCCAATCTGGACTAATGTAACTAATGTAGCAAAAATTGGCCTAACTAAATTTCAGCTTTAAGTTCAAAGCAGATATAAAAACAAATAAATGCAGCTCCGTATTTATTAGTACAGCATTTTATGTATTTTTAAAGCAGTGTAGGAATATGAATTTGACCTAGTATCAGCTGCTTGCAGTCCTTGGGCTGAGATATGAGAGAGAGAAGCAGCACAAGGAGCCAATAAGTTAATGTGCGGACAAGAAGCATGTCAATTAATTCATCACTGTGCTGCTTCTCCTTTCACTGTCCAGTCACAAGCTGGAGAGAATCCAGAGTGACTTGGGCTCAGCCTAGGTTCAAACGGCCCTGTGGTCCGTGAGAATTTCCCGCACCGCATTTAAATCGCACTGCCCTTGCGACCTACTATGAGTGTCAGTGCAATCTTAACGACACCCCAAACATGCCTGCATGGTATCGCTTGGTACAAAATGACCATGCAATCTCACTGCAGCGTGGTTCCAAAATTGCTGCAGCACCACTTTGGTGCAATGCAATGCAATTTGAGCCCATTCACTGCCCTGAATCGCATGTGAAATTAACAGGAATGCAGTGCAGTTCACATGTGGCTCACAATGTGAACCAAGGCTCAAAATAAGGGGTTTGAATAATGCTGACCATGAAAGAAATAATATTAATAACAATACAACTTATTGTTATTATATAAAATGTCACTAATGGTAAACTCAGATCTATATTTGCCTTGCTCTGATGTGTATCTTACTAATAGTGAGGACAGGTGAAAAATCTGTGCATGCATATACTGCATTCACTTTCCCTGTCTATGGAGAAAAATGAACGGATTACTATTGGCACAGATCAACTCATTTTAATGTCTAAGGACTTTGAAGTGCCAGTTATTACATGATGCATGCTGACTGCTGCAAGTGATGCTAAGAAATTAAATTGCTGTCAAACACTGGACCTCCTAAATTAGCCTCTTATCGAACGCATAAGGCATATTTGTGGCAGCAAGAAAGGTGGGCTTTAATGTCCCTTACATTTACAATCACGGTGACATGAGTTTGTGTTTTGACAGAGCACTCACAGCACATTGACTGAGCTATCACTGACAGCTCTTGGTTACGACTTCTCATTGGGACCCAATGGGATGGGCTCCAAAACATGTGACCACTGTGAGAGCCAATCATAGCAGTCACACTATTTAGAAGTCATGCCACCTGGGCATTAAATTCAATTTACATATCTGCCAGGGGCCAGCAGTACTGTAAGGCGTTCAACTAGTACTGCAAGAAACCTGGAGCCTGTCATTGCTGACCACCTTTTGAAAATGCTAGTTGCCTGGCTACTTCTCTCTTCAATTTTACTTCAGTCTTACGTTCTCAAACACTTTTCCCAGAACACAAGAAAAAGTCAAAACTCCTGATCTGCAAACTTTTTTTCTGGATGCAGGCAAAGTACTAACATTGGATTAAAACGAGAGCCAAAAAAACTATATTTTCCATTGCTTCTCAGTACAGTAACCTATAATACATTTCATTGAGATTCTGTAGCATTTATGTGATCACTATGACATATTTTGAATACATATATGATAATGGCAGCATGAGGTTGTCTCCTGAGAGCACAATCACTGAGCACTTCCAGCACACTAACCAAGCCCTCAGTCATGACATGAATATGGTAGCCAGGAGAACAGGCTCTGATCATACGACCCCTGTGAGAGCCATATGCAGTGGTCATATAGAAGCTGCAATGCCTCCTGAGCATTCAAGCCCACTTAAAGAGCCACCAGGAGGCACTGTTAAAAGGTTAAACGAGTACAGTGGAACCTTGGATAGCATAATCCCTTCCAGGAGATTGCTTGTAATCCAAATCACTCGTATATCAAAGCAAGTTTCCCCATAGGAAACAATGGAAACTCAGATAATTCGTTCCACAGTGACTGCTTGTCTATGCAGTACTGTATGTGGCCATAGGTACAGGGGTGTTGGTGTACACAATACCGTATGTGGACAGAGGTGCGGCGGCAACGGTGAGGCTCGGAGGCGCTTGGAAACACTCGGGAATTGTTGACACTTTCGGCATTTCCGAGTATTTCCGACTATTTCCGACACCTTCCGAGCATCTCCGAGCCTCACCAGCACCCCCGCACCTCTGGCCACATACGGTATTGCATGCACAGAGGCTTAATCCTACTCGTTTTGCAAGACAACGCTCGCAAACGGAGCCAGGATTTTTTTTAAAAAATGCTTGTATTGCGAAACGCCCTTTAACCACATTACTTGCAATCTGGAGTTTTACTGTAATAGCAGAGTGGCTAAGAGGTTAGCACTTCCACCTAGCAGCACTAGGGTTGTCAGTTCAAATAAAAGCCATGGCACTACCTGCCTGGAGCTTGCATGTTATCCCTTTGCCTGTGTGGGTCTCCTCCCACACCCCAAAGACATGCTGGCATGTCATCTGGCTGTATGGCTGTGAATGTCAGCTGGGGGTCTAGCCCCGTACACATTGATGAGTGTTTTTTATACAACCCAGCAGGCTAAATAAAAAAAAAATCTGTGGAGCGTACAGCCATCTCCCCACTGAGCTATCTTGATGTGGACCATCCCACTGCCAGAACGCACTGGCTGCGAGCCCTGATCGAATGCCAATCGGCTGCTGTTTTTCCAGCATGAGCGTTCGACGTTCAGCAGGCTTCTGTAGGACAGGCTGCTGCACACTCAGGCCAAATGTCGGCTGGTTTCTGTTGTAATGTAATGGAATCTTCTTGAGCGCAGGGACCAATATGTATATATGCTGTATATATGTATGTCACTGTATATATTTATATCACTGTATAAATTGATGGTGCTTTATATAAGTACCTTTAATTAATAAATAAACACTGGTAGGAATCTGAAGCCTGTCATTGCAGACCACCTTGCCAGTTGTTCAGTTGCATCTCTCTTCAGTTCTTTCTGATTTATTGTCCCAGAACAAGAATGCAACAAGCAAAGTCAAAATTACTAATCTGCAATCTTTTTCTGCTGTCTGGAAAAGTTCTAAGAACATTGGATCAAACGAGAGCCAAAAAAAATGCCTTTTCCATTGTTTCCCAAGTAGCCTATAAAAATTCCACTGAGATTCTATAGCTTCCATGCCAGATAATAAATACATATAGAACAGTGGCAGGGCAATCTACCAATAAAAGCATTTAATATCCTGAAAAATATAGTGTGGACTATCTATGGCAGAGGCATAACTAGAACCTTCAGGGCCCGGTGCAAGAAATTACGAAGGCCCCCCCCTGAGCCCTGGCCAGGGCCCTTCCCTCTTCCCACTGATCCTGGGGCCCTTTACACCCTTTATTACGGTCCCACCGAATAAACAAATAATTGTGTACCAAGCCTCCCATTCATTCATAAAAGGAAGTATAGTAAAACACAGTTTACTATGCTTCAGTTATGAATGAACCAATTGGTACCAATCACTGACATTGTCCATTCAGAAAAGGAAGGAGCTGGTAAATGACAAATTTTCCAATCTCTCCATCATGACTAGAGTTGAGCGAACCTCTGGAAGTTCGGGTTCTGCTGGTCCGTCCGAACTTCGGGACAAAGTCCGGGTCCGGGTCCGGACAGAACCCGAACGATCGCACGGACAACGAACCCCATTGAAATCAATGGGGACCCGAACTTTTATGCACAAAAATGGCTGTAACAAAGTCCTGGAAAGCCCTAGAGGGCTGCAAAAGGAAGTAAAATGGGGGTAAGGGTAGGGCAAGTGCCCTACAAAAAAATGGGGACAGGGAAATAACTGTAAATATTTTAAAAAAAATAAAAACATAAAAAAAGCAAAAATGGAGGTGAATGTGGATCATCTTCAAACTGTGTCTGAAAAGTATTAATTAACGGTAGAAGCCATATAACTGTTCTAAAATCATCTTCAAACTAGGGCAAGTGCCCTACAAATAAATGGGGATAGGGA
>BLSH010050119.1:829083-840011 GCA_018402905.1 Glandirana rugosa
TATCTACACCCCTGGCCCTGAAATCAAATTGACAGCCCTCGGTGAATTGTTGAGAATAGGGGGACGACCGACTATTCCTAATTGATTAGCACAAGGAAGGAGTCGGGGACCGACGACGGGTTTTTCGTAATCAATACAAGAAAGGGGACTGGGGGTCAATGGTGTCAAACTAGACTTACTTAGTACACAGGCCCAAGGTCTCCCTGACTTTTGGCCTGTGTACCAAGTTTTTATAAGTTTTGGGCATGACAGGCCCACTTTTGGCCTGTCCACCGTTGGGATGAGGAGAGAGGACAGTCGACGACATCTTCTACAACCGAACCCGAACGATTTTTGAAATGTCCGGGTCCGGGTCCATGCCACGGACACCCTAAAGTTCGGTACGGACCCGAACGTTACAGTCCGGGTTCGCTCAACACTAATCATGACACATCTTCTACAGCAGCTGACAGGAGAGAGGAGTAGGGTTGCCACCTGTCCGGTTTTCACCCGGACAGTACGGGTTTTGAATATTTTTGAACCATGTGTCCGGTTTTCAGTCCCTCTGGAACCCGGACACATGATTCATTCAGATCAAACTGTGGTAACTGGGGGTCAGGGGAAAGAACATAACTAATGCTTTTTGGGCAGCAGCCAGGGGCTGAGGAAGGAACACGATTAGTTAATCCTTATCAGCCAGCAGGGGGATAAGAGTTGTTAAGTGGCTCCCGACAGTTAAACTAAAGTCCCGGTCCCCACATCTATATCAATCCGCCGGAGCTTTGAAATTGCCGGGAACCACAGTACAAAGATTACGCCGCTATTTGATGATTTTTGGGCAGAAGTGAAGTAATCCTTGTGCTGCCCAGCAATTTCAAAGCCCCAGCGGACGGATAGAGAAGTGGAGGTCTGGAGCACAGCATAAGGATTACTGCTGCCAGATAAGGATTAACCCCTTCTTTTCCTTCCCCAGCTGTCACACTCATGTGCTGGTAACTTAGCACTTACCTTAGGAGTGCTGCAGGGCGATGACTTATCCAGGAGGGGAGGAGGTAATGAGGAGTCTCTGCTGATAAGATGGGGGGGGGTGCATGATGGCCAAATACTAAACTAAGGGGCTGCCTGTGTGGTTCTGTGAGGATGTAAACCTGGGTCAAGGGGTGGGCAGGATGGACAAGACTAATGTGCCCAGGGGCTGCTGTGTCTGTGTGTGGTGGGTCAGTGATGGTTACCTTCTTTATTCATTACTGACCTCTGCCTTCTGCTTTTCTTTTTACATACCCCCTGGTGGATTGACAATGAGCCCAGGTTCACACTGATGCGGTTTGAACTCGCACGATTTCAAACCCGCATGTTAGTCCGACTTTGGGAGCGATTTTAGAGACATCTGTGCGGAATCATGTACAGATGTCTATTGAAATCGCCCTCGAAGTTGCCAAAAGATTCGGACAGTGCCATTGCCAGCAAAAGCAGAATAAAGCAGCAGTAAACCCACACAAAATAAATAAATAAATAAAAACCCTGCAAGACATCAGCATAATGTGCTAGTATGCATCGCATACTAGCACATTATGAAATACGTTAGAACAAAGCCCCCACAGCCCGACTCGGTCAGCACTGAGGGAGCTGACATATTGTCTTCCGGGTTGTGAGTGGCTGGAGCCGTGATTAGTCGCTCCTATTAGAACAGTTCCATTGTACTGAATGGAGCGCGACTTGTCAGGCGACTAAGTCGCCCCTTGTGTGAACTGGCACTTAGCAGGAAGGTGCAGCTGCAGGCCTACTTCACTATAATAACATTTCACCAGGGGCCACAGCTATTCGTGCCTCTCTTATTGGCCAGTGATTACCTGTGGTTTTTGCTGTTGAACGCCGGACTGGTGAAAAGTCAATGTTGTGAAGGGGGCCAGCAGCCACACCTAGCTGCTGAGAGCCACATCAGGAACTGTTACAACTCACACCGGCCCTAATCACCAGTGTTAAAGTAGCCTAAAGCCCCTTTCACATACATTTTTCCTGCATTTTTACTGTGCAAGAAAAATGTTTCCCTTTAATTCTATGGGACTCTTCACACCACTGCACTGTGGATGCATTGTGTTATGAAAAACCACACCAAAAACCCAGCTTTCCATTGCAATTAATGTAGATTGTGGCAAAATTGCGGTAAAAATGCACCACAATTTGCATTTTTGGTGGGTTTTGAGTCACATATCAATTTTTCACAGGTGCAGGCAACCTATAAACGCACCAGAAATGCACAGGAAATACATCTGAAACACAGCAAAATCTTGCTTTTTGCAGATTTTGCTGCAGAGTAGTGTGAAAGGGCCCTAAATAGTCCTGTTCCTTCCCCCAGCTAAGCAGATGGGGCCCAGGGAAGTTTTTTTGTAATTGCTGCAGACCATGAGGTTACTCAGCAATGTTTCAAAGTAAACATTAATAGTCCTGTTCCTGTCCCCAGTTATCTACTGAATTGACAGAAAATGCTGGAATGGCTTAACAGACTTGGAGCTCATTTACACATGTGGTGCCCTCTGAAGAACAATCTTCATTTGTATTGCTCTTCAAAAGACATTTGACTGGCACTTCCTCACTACAGTTGATGAAATGGAATGGGTTAAGCAAGCAGTAGTTAGGGTTGCCATCTGTCCAAGATTCACCCAGACAGTCCGGGGTTTTGTATTCATGTGTCCACTCTCATACTAGCGCCGCCAACTACTCTACTTATTCCATCCAATGCCCTACTGACACTGTCCACTGTTTTGCTGACTGACACTGTCCACTTTTAAGGTAGGCTAAGTTCATATATTGCATTACAGTGACATTTGTGTTTTTTTTAAATCTAAGAATATTTTATGGTTAAAAAAATGCTTTGGTTTTATTTAACCGTGCCACTTTAAGCCCCTCCCACTGTTAATGCAATTTGAACACACCTACTGTTTACCATGGCACACATAGCACGCCGCATTGCTACTCTCCTTGGAGCACTCAACGGTGCCCCGGATCTTTTACAATCTTAGTGTATACTACAAAAAAAACTGCCGTGCGACACTGAAGTGTTCGTGTTTGGCTTGAAGAAAAGGTGGCAACCCTAGAGAGGAGGGGGAAGACAGCAGCTCTGTGGAGGGGACCAGGGAAGCACACAGTGACCCTGGGAACAGCAGAAGACAAGCAAACTGGATAGGAGGGATGGCGGGGGCAGCATATAGAGGAACCAATCTCCTCCATTAGGAGGAAAATGGAGAAGATTGGTTCCTTTATATGCCTCCCCCGCCATCCCTCCTATCCGGTGTACAAGGGAGGCACATGGGCCCCCTGGAGCACAGGTCCCGGTTGCAATTGCATACCCCTGTAGTTACGCCTCTGATCTATGGTATGCAAAGTAGTTAGCAAATTATTTTTAAAAAAGTAAACCAGTACTTTTGGTGAAGTCTCATAGATTGCAATGACCCCTGGACATGAAGGGGTTAAGAGTTAAATATCTGATTTATATACATATATATATATATATATATATATATATATATACGAAACAAGTGTGGTGGACAGCACAACAGATGTCGATAGTGCACAAACGATCAGGTCGTCCCACCGACCATATATAGAAGAAATCCAAGTCGGCATTGTTGCACTTTAAAGTTTTATTTTTCGGAAGTGCAAAGTAGGACTATTAAAACATTTTACAAGTCATACTTGCATGGCAATGTTCATCATTCAGATAGCCTATCTGAATGATGTACATTGCCATGCAAGTATGACTTGTAAAATGTTTTAATATTATTTTGGACTTCCGAAAAATAAAACTTTAAAGTGCAAACAATCCCGTCTTGGATTTCTTATATATATATATATATATATCACTGTGTAAATTGATAGTGCCTTAAATTAATAAGTAAATACTGATAGAAATCTTACGCCTGTCCTTGCAGACAACCTTGCCAATTGTCCAGTTGTATGGTATGCAAAGTAGTTAGCAGTAAACCAGTACTTACTGAAGCCTCCTACACACAGGACGACGATCGTATACAACAGGTCGTACTAACAACCGTTGTATGCGAAATCGATCGTTCGTATGCACGATTAGAACAGCCCACGTACGACGGTTGTACAAGGGGATGTATGAGCAGACTAGAAAACTTGGTCGTACCAACAAGCTCTCATACGACCGTTGTATCGTGTGTACAGAGCAGTTGGTACAACAAGTTGTATTGTGCAAAACACGCATGCTCCGAAGTCAGGAATGGCTGGATGCTAATTACATGCACCTGAACGTTCTTTCTGTGGTTGTACGATCGTGTAGTGCAGTCAGTATGCAAGTTACATTATCCAACATACAATTTGACACGATCGTAAGTACGATCGTCGTCCTGTGTGTACAAGGCTTAAAACTACATTTGGTGTAGTCTCACAGATTGCAATGATCCCTGGACATGAAAGGGTTAAATATCTGGTCTATACTGATTATGCATTCAGTTAACCAATGACAGAGAAATATGGGACTTTCTGAATGGAAAAAAAATTTTTTTTTTTCACTTTTGGGACCCAGAAGTGTACTTGTGACTTACCAAAAACTGTCCTGGCTGGAACCGACTCTCTGTTTAACCAGAATGACACTTGGGATAAAATGACCGTCATTATACAAGGCAGGTAGGTCTGGATAACAAAATAGCCGATTTTTCTTTTCAAATGAAAATGTGCTGTCATCACAGTGTATTCCCCTAAAATAAAAACACAATAATAAAAAATCAGAAGCTGTCATTTGATTTCCATGATGAATAAATACACCGGGCACACAATCACACTGTACAATATGAAAAGAAACAAATGAGAAGAAAAGTGATTAAAGCCCGGCTGAGAGCCTTGATGAGGTTTAGAAAATCCATTGAGGACTGATGCTTTCCCGTACAAAATCGGATTTCTGTATTTTACTAATCCCTGGTTACAATCTGTGTCCTGCTCTTTGTGATCCATCGTGCAGGCGGAATCCTTCCTACCCAGATGTACTAGATGTGGCTTTACTGCACTTGGGAAAGCCTTCCCGATCTGTCCACTGGGAACAGCCAGACACTGCCACGGGTGGAGGAGACACTGCCCCTGCCACGGGTAGAGGAGACACTGCCCCTGACACGGGTGGAGGAGACACTGCCCCTGACACGGGTGGAGGAGACACTGGTACGGGTGCAGGAGATACTGACACGGATAGAGGAGACACATTGCCACTTGTGGAGGAGATACTGCCACTGACACGGGTGAAGGAGACACTGCCACTGTCACGGGTGGCAGAGACACTGCCCCTAACACGGGTGGAGGAGACACTGGCACAGGTGCAGGAGATACTGACACGGATAGAGGAGACACATTGCCACTTGTGGAGGAGATACTGCCACTGACACGGGTGGAGGAGGTACTGCCACTGTCACGGGTGGAGGAGGTACTGCCACTGACACGGGTGGAGGAGATACTGCAATTGCCAGTGCCGATCCTGAACTGTTCTGCTGGGACTGCCCGTGGACATGCCTTCCTGTGTAACCTACCTCCTCCCTCTTCTCGTACTAAAAGTCACCGGAGAATTACCATTTATAGCCGACAATAACGCTGCCATGATGGTCAACTGGTAAAGTTCCATTATTCTTTTTTCTGCCATGCTGTAGAACCTTAGTAGTGCTGTGATTGGCATCCCTTATCGCTAACCACCTCTAACTTGGGCATCTTCAAGTGCATGGGAGGCTTGTGTCCGATGTGTCTTTTTAAGGTTTTATATTTGTCAGCAAATATAATTATATGTGTTCACTGGTGGTTTCTGTATGGGAAGCCTTTGTGTGGGTCAGGGGGCTTCAAACTTTCTAAGCAAAGGGCCAGTTTACTGTCCTTTAGGCTTTAGTGGGGCCAGACTGTGACCAGTTGGAGTAGAAAATTCCCTGGCATCAGTACCCCATTGTTTCAATATATTTCTTTTTATTGATTTTCAAGTTTACATAACAACAAAGTAAATCCCATTGTTTACACAACACCCATCATTGGTTTTAATGAGAGAAATAGTGCCCCATTGTTGATATTAATGAGGAGAATAGTATCCCATTGGTGGTGTCAGTAGGGGGAATGGTGCCTCATTATTGGTGTTAGTTGGTATGGAATAGTGCCCCAAGAGCCAGATAAAGGCAAGCAAAGGGCCAAATCTGGCCCCCCGGCCACAGTTTGGATACCACTGTTGTAAAGGGCCAAATCTGGCCCCCAGGCCACAGTTTGGAAACCACTGTTGTAAAGGGCCAAATCTGGCCCCCAGGCCACAGTTTGGAAACCACTGTTGTAGTTGAGAAAGCAACCTTTCTCAACTAGAGTTACTCCAGAGGTTACTAAGGGTTCCTTGAGAATTTCTGCCTCTTAGGACTCATTCACGCTATGCGCAATACCTGATTTTTTTCCACACTGGACAAAGAGCAGTCACCGCAAGGCTACGTAGAAAACAATTGCCCCTGTTCACACCAATATGCAGGTCAGAAAAATGCATCTTTTTACAATGAAGGGCAGCGCATGTCACTGTACTGCAACACAACGTACTGCTGTGAAGAGATGTGAATGAAGTGTCTCTGTGTGATACTATAAAGAACCTCTTGACAACCATGTAATGCATTAATGCAGCACCAAAAAAGGTAAGTGTTAACTCCCAAACGCTACAGTGGCATGAGCATAGGCGTGCACAGAGTGTAGCAGGTGTGCCTGGGCACTCCCTATTCACCCTGTGTGCCGCAGATTCCCTGTTTAAACCCCTGATATTTCAGCAAGGCCTCCTAGTGGCTCCTAAAAAAAATTGGTACGGAAATAATTAAAAAAAATAAAATTGTAAAGGAAAAAAAAAAAAACGACTGACACCGTGCACCGCCCTACTGACACCTGACACCAATCTCTGTCCTACTGACACCATCCATTGCTCTACTGACATCTTCAGTATATATGCACCTGCATGTGTTTGAGCTTTGAGGTGCACACCCTAATGCAATAGGCTGCGCACACCTATGGGTATGAGGTTGTGTGCTGAGAGTGTGCAAACTGCATGCTCCCAACGCATTGACGAGCTGTCACAGACTCAGTCAAAGCTTCTGATCAGGCATCAGTGGTACAGGCCTCCAATCAAGTAATCATGGGCTCCTCCATGTTAAAAAAGGTTGGAAAGCCTGATCTAAAGTGTATGTATAACCTTTCAAACCTTTTTTTAAGATTTGAAAGGGCTTTTATCTTTTTCTTTTTTTGCTGTCTGTGTACCATTGGGAAAAAACGTCCTACAATTTCTGTCCTGGAGATGCAACTGGAAGTTAATGGAAGGAAATCTAGCAAAGTGAAGGGATTTTTTTTTTAGACAGGTGGCCCCTTTGGACAATGTCTTCTTACCTGGTGTTCTGAGGACAACTCAAAGGCTCCAGACAAACTTTTGCGACTTGTCATGTAACTTTGGATATGACAAGCGTCATCTCTGTCTTTTCAATGGCACCCATTCAGATTGGCACAAGCAATTCTGAAAAAGTGCCTGCACTACTCTAGTGTGACTTTTGATGCAACTTAGGTCCAGAGAGTGCAAAGTCAGATCAAAGTCGCTTTAAAATCACATAAAATTGCCCTCCAAAGTTGCACTGGAAATCATCGGGCTAGTGCGAATGGAAGCTTAAAGTGGTTGTAAAGTCAGAAAGTTATTTATCTTAATGCATTCTATGTATTAAGATAAAAAGCCTTCTGTGTGCATCAGCCCCCCTTATCCCCCCTAATACTTACCTGAGCCTCATCTAGATCCAGTGATGTTGCAAGAGTGTCTCAGCTGCCCGGGACTCCCCTCCTCATTGGCTGAGACAGCAACACATTGCCATTGTCTCCCTCTGCTGTCAATCAAAGTCAGTCAGCCAATGAGGAGAGAAATGGTGTGGGGCGGGGCCATGGCTCCGTGTCTGTTGGGGCAATCAACATGAGGGGGGGGGGCAGGAGCACCGAAGAGGATGATCGCGGCTGATCTGTGCAAAACCACTACACACAACAGGTAAGTATTACATGTTTGTTCATTTTAACTGAAAAAAACAAGACTTTAGTATCACTTTAAATGTTTAGTTTCCCTTCAGTTCTTTCTTAGTGACAGTGGTCGTCAGTATAAATAGATGAATGATTCTCATTAACGGGGACACAGACAGCATTAAAAACTTGACAGGTCTAACCATTACCCACCTAATTGAAAAAAAAAAAAAAAAGTTTTACTTAGAGGTACACTTTAAAGTCCAACTCTGGAAAACTTAAAAATGATCCCTTGCATTAGGGATGCATCCACACTCATAGGCGTTCGCACATAGGATGGCAGGTGTGCCTGGGCACACCATAATCGCCCTGTACTGTGCACATTACCCCTGCTGCCTGGCTGCAGAGAAAGGGACAGGGGAATCTCTGTCCTTAGTCCCTTTCTCTGTCTCAAAAGTGAGACACCAGGGGTCTGTTTAGACCCCTGATATTTCATCAATGCCCCCCAGCAGGGCTCCTAAATAAAATGGTAAAAAAATATATATATATATATATATATAATATTGTAAAAAATAATTTAAAAAAAAAGTAAAAAAATAAAATAAAAATAAAACTACTGACAATGATATCTGCCCTGCTGACATATATACACACTCACTCATGTTTGTTTGCGTTTTGTGGTGCACAACCTAATGCAATAGGCTGCGCATACCTATATGTCCACACTGCAATGGTTAATCATTTAGTCTAGGGAAGAGTAAAAGTGCCACTACTTACCTGATTCTCCACTCCCCCATTAGGCTGCACTCCCCCACGCTCCCTTGGCGTCATCATGTCCAATACATTGGTCATGGCAATATCAGAATTGTAGACCACTGGAGCGTAGGGGAGAAGACGTTGCATGGACCAGTCGTTTAGCACAGAGGAGCAGAGGATCAGGTAAGTAAATTTATTTTAACAAGTTCTTTAGACCTAAATGAGCAATTAATCCTAGCAGCCCCACTATAAGGGATCATTTTCAAGTGTCCCAGAGTTGGGCTTTAAAGTTCGGTAGTCTGTTGCAGTACGTATGGTGCTGTGATGGCTGCCATTGAAGCTGTGTTCATCCTAGCTGACCAGAGCTTGCTGTCTTATTATATAAGAAAGTAGTGTCTGTGTGACCTGAAGACACGTGATGTCAGGAATCCCCCACTCCTCCTTCTCCCCCCCAACACAATCAGATCAGCCAAGGGAAGCACAGAGCTACCACAGCAGCAGGCTTTTAAGAGGCGAGCAGCACGTGTCCCATGTGGATTAAACCTTTCTTTCCTCTAATGCTTACACATCTGGCAGCTCTGCTTGTACTCAGCCATAGGGAGCATCACCGTCTTCTAAGCCACATGCGTGTTTGTGATCATGCTGATAGGTGCATTGTGTATTTGACATTGACCCTGCTTGTATCCCTGAAAGGCCATACTGACAATGCAGGGGGGTTATTTTGGTGGACAACACTGACCATTCTTGATGGGTTTCTAATACCAGCTATAGTAACCCTGGCATAAAGCCACATGATCAGCAGCTTGTATGATGAATCACATGGCTTGTAGGCACAGTGAATTACACATGGGTGCAATTATCCTGGTCTGAGCACTGCCATCCTCATGCCATGGGGCCTTGTGTTGTTTGTCAAACTTATATTGCTAAGGAATGTATGTTTCAAAAATATTTTTACTTATTATGAAAAGGCAGCTAGTTTGTATTGCTTTGGTTGTAGAAACTATTTCCTGTTTTTATCGCTGTAAGTTAATGCCAACTATGAATTTAAAGGGAAGCTCCCAAAAAAATTAGGAAATAGCTAACCTCTGACAGTCCCCATTGGTAGATTTCCCCTTATCTCCTGTTCCAATGACAACTGTCAACAGTGTAATCTTCCTTCACTTTCTGTCATGTTAACAAGAGTCAATAGTGGGATTTTCTGACAATCCCTCTCCTCTTTACAGCAAACATAATAATGGCGTGAGACTAGGTTTCCGTTAATTGTAATGATAGCCAGAATCTCATTAATATGAACAATGATATTCACTCCACCATCTCTAGAGATTCCCCATACTTTTGGCGAAGCAGACTTGTTCTGGAAAATGCATCCAAAAAATTAGCATCCTCCTACTGCCCTTTGATCATCAGCATATTTTGGAAGGAAGAGATATTGCTCTTCTTAGAATATATTAGCTGGAGGCATAAAGGGTAGTACCATATGAGTGTATATTTTGTTTTAGTATTGTATAACACAGTGGCAGAATCACTGATTTTATTTTTGATTGAATTAAATAAATTGTGAAAATTCTTTTATATTTGACTGTCTGTGATACCTTAAAGCAGGGTTTCTCAACCAGGGTTCCGTGGAACCCTAGGGTTCCTCCAGAGGTTGCTAGGGGTTCCTTGAGCAATGGTCAATTTATACCTCTCAGATAAGTTCCCAATGATACCATTGATCTTTTTAGCTATCTGTAAAGGGGGTAATTCTTCCCAATGATCACAAGTGTAAGGAGCATACTTCCCATTGAACATCACACTAATGTATCATGAGTAGTGTTGAGCGAACCCGGACTGTAACGTTCGGGTCCGTACCGAACTTTAGGGTGTCCGTGGCACGGACCCGGACCCGGACATTTGAAATGTCTATCGATTTTTCTAGTTACCATAGTAACCCTTGAATAGACTCTCCATATTTAACTGGTAACGAGTTCCTTGGGGATCGTTGGAGACCTCCTTGGGATCCCAAGGTGCCTTGGGACCAACTCTTTGGGACGAAATTCCATAGTGTCTGTCAGTTTATATTTTCTTAAAAGTGTTAAATAAATTAAGTTAGTTTTTATTTTAGTCACTAAGACGGTGACACAATATGTTATGATTTTGTTTTATATGTGAGTATACCATGATGGGAAATACGGAGGTCGATTATATAAGATTCTTCTCGT
>BLSH010050119.1:844461-868817 GCA_018402905.1 Glandirana rugosa
TCCCTATCCCCATTTATTTGTAGGGCACTTGCCCTAGTTTGAAGATGATTTTAGAACAGTTATATGGCTTCTACCGTTAATTAATACTTTTCAGACACAGTTTGAAGATGATCCACATTCACCTCCATTTTTGCTTTTTTTATGTTTTTATTTTTTTAAAAATATTTACAGTTATTTCCCTGTCCCCATTTTTTGTAGGGCACTTGCCCTACCCTTACCCCCATTTTACTTCCTTTTGCAGCCCTCTGGGGCTTTCCAGGACTTTCCTACAGCCATTTTTGTGCCTAAAAGTTCGGGTCCCCATTGATTTCAATGGGGTTCGTTGTCCGTGCGATCGTTCGGGTTCCGTCCGGACCCGGACCCGGACTTTGTCCCGAAGTTCGGACGGACCAGCAGAACCCGAACTTCCAGGTGTTCGCTCAACTCTAATCATGAGTTGTAGATTATTCATTTTTAGCAGGGGTTCCCTGAGACCAGAGAATTATTTCAAGGGTTCCTCTGTGTTGAAACAGTTGAAAAAGGCTGCCTTAAAGGCTGCCTTAAAGTATAACTGTAGGCAAAACTTTGTTTCATTTTGGATAGAGCAACGGAGGGTTATAATCCCTATCAGCTTTTTTTCACCATCTGTGTCCCATTGTGGAGATTTCCTCTCACTTCCTGTCCCATAGCCAAACAGGAAGTGAGAGGAAATCCCTGCAAATTAAAGTGATTGTAAAGGTTTGTTTCTTTTTTTTTTAAATAACAAACATGTCATACCTGCTCTGTGCAAGGGTTTTGCACAGAGTGGCCCTGATCCTCCTTTTCTGGAGTCCCCCAGCGGCGCTCCTGGCTCCTTCTTCTCATCGAGTGCCCCCACAGAGATCCGCTTTCCATTGGGGGCAATTGTGCGGGCGCGCTCCTGAGTTCTGCTGCTGTGTTCATTGACACAGACAGCAGGACTCGGCCCCCTGGCTCCAGTGTCAGTGCCAATGGCTCCTGCTGCTATCAATCTGTCCAATGAGGACCCAAGGCAGCGGGTAGAACTGCTCGTTCTCATTGCTGGAACAAACGTGTTCAGGTAAGCAAAAGGGGGCTCTGGGAGGCAGCTGAAGCACGGAAGGTTTTTCACTTTAATGCACAGAATGCATTAAGGTGAAAAACCCAGAGGGTTTACAACCCCTTTAAGGGAATTCCATGGGGACCCCAAGGTTCCCAGAACTAGTGTCTCCATTGGAAGATTTCCCTTCTATTACTTTTCTGGGGAAAACCCAAAATTTGGGATTTTCTCTTACTTTCACTTTCAATGATAATGGTAAACAGGACAATTAAAGAGGGTGAATCTCCTTAATGGGGGCACAGACAGCAAAAAATAAACTGACAAGCATTCTAATCCCTCTCCACTATATCCAAAACTAAAAAAAAAAAGTTTTGCCATCAGTTTTACTTTAAGACCTTGTTCACATAGGCAGCTGGGGGAATGGCGGTAAGAACAGGCAGTGGAGTCACAGTTATACTGCTCCCCAGCTGCCCAGCTAAAGGCTAAACAACAGTTGGAGGAGGCTGTTCATATACTATAACCATTGAGCTTTGTGGCGCGGCTATGGCAAATTTGATGTGACATGCCGAGTTGACTGGCAGCAATGCCTGTCAAACTCGGCCATTCTGCCTCATTCCTATGGGCACACCGATTAATACACCTGTGTAAAGGGCCATTTTCACTTACGTGGGATGCAGAGATGCTCCATGCAGCCCCATATAGGCAACGTTTTGGAATCAATGACAGGCGGCTGCATGGACCTGTGCATCCCGGAGTATACATCTACACAGGTCCCATGCACAGATCAGAATGCAGCCTGAACTTCTGTGCATTTTACAAGGGTGAAGACAGCCCTTCACATTGGGTGTCCACATCGGTACACCTCTGTGAATGAGGCCTTCAAGTCAATGAGGCTGCTCCGCAACCAAGAGCCAATTAGCCACATAATTAACGACTTGCCACCCAGGCCAATTCTGACACTTCTCTCCTACACGTAGAAATCATCATTTTTTTGCTAGAACAATTATATGTTTTTCAGAGACCCTAAGGAATAAAATGGTGGTTGTTGTAACTTTTTATGTCGCACGGTATTTGCGCAGCAATTTATCAAATGCGTTTTTGTTTTTTACTAAAAAACAATTTCATGCATTAAAAAAAAAAAACACTAAAGTTTGCCCGATTTTTGCATAATATGAAAGATGATGTTACGATTAGGATGTTAGATACCTAATGTGTCATGCTTTAAAATTGCGCACACTCGTGGAATGGCGCCGAACGTTAGTACTTAAAAATCCCCATAGGCGATACTTTAAACATTTTTACAGGTTACCTGTTTAGAGTTACAGAGGATGTCTTGAGCTAGAGTTATTGATTTCACTCTAACATTCCCAATGATACCTCACATGTGTGGTTTGAACGCCGTTCACATATGTGGGCACAACCTACATATGCGTTTGCTTCTGTGAGCGAGCATGCGTGGCCGTTGGTTTTTTAATTTTTTTTTTATTATTGTTTATTTTACTTTTGTTTTTCTATTTTGCCGATTTCCTTTTACATTTTTTTATCACTTTTATATATAATTTATAATGTAAACATCCCTTGTAATAGGAATAGAGCATGGCAGGTCCTCTTTACAATGAGATCTGGGGTCTATAAGCCTCCACATCTTGCCTTTAGGCTGGAAAGCCTAAAAAAAAAAAAATAAAGGTCTCGGCTTCCCAGCCGAGGCAACGGGAGTGTTTACAACTGTCGAGGTCGGATGTGACATCATAACATCGCACCTGGCCTCCGAAGGTCATAGAGACTGCCAGGGACCATCTGGCCCATGGTTTTCTCTATGGTGAACTTCCAGTGGATGGATTCCATATCAGGAATATGAAGTGTTGGGGTAACAAACGCTTTAAATACAATTGGGCAGATCGCTTTTCAGAGCATTGGCTAGTGTGAAGCTAGTGTTAAAATCCCAAGCAGGTTCTTTAATACCCTCTGCCCAGCAGCTCATAATCACCTTTCCAAGGATCCCTTGTCAAAAGCTTTGTGCAAGTTCCAAGCTTATAAAGGGCTGAGAACTCTCTCCCTGCCCCTATTTGACAGTCCTGATTCAATTGCCAAGCATCAGTGCTGTTTCTTCATACTCTTCCAGGGGCGGCCCGTGCATTGTGGGCACACGGGCCCCGCCCCCCCCCCAACACCACCGCCACCCTCCCTATCCATGCGACCGGCCCCTTTCAAGATGCCGGATGCATGAATTACCATTGCGGGAATAGGCGGGGGTGGTGTGTATTTTGAAGCACCTGATTAGAGCCAGAGGCTCTAATAGGCTTCAAAATAGGATGGGCTTGGAGCGCAGAGCTTTGCATCCCAATCCAAGCCAGGTTGTTGCAATAGCGAATTAATATTCGCTGTGGCAACACTGATCCTCCTCCCGGCCAATCGGGAAGTGGGTCTGATTCCCGTCACCTGATTGGCTGACAGTAAAGGCAATCCTATTGGGCGTCTTGCAAGGAGGAGAGAAGAGGCGCATGGCGTCTCTATGAGAGGAAACAGAGCCACTCCCTGGACACTTCTTGCCGCCCTTCACCCGCTGCCTGACCCGCCACTAAGATGGGGTAAGTGCCTGGCAGACAGAGGGCTGGGGGTGCTGGATGAGCGATAGCCGCTGGTGGGAGGGTTAACTCAACTGTGTGCATCTGTGGTCCGTGCGGGGTTGCTGGATGAGTCCGCTGGGGGGGGGTTGATTGCCGCCCCCCCCCCCCCAAAAAAAAAACCCACGAACCGCCACTGTACTCTTCTATACCAAGAAGTACAGGGAATGTTTCTTTGATGGGGAAATGGAAAAAGGTGAGTATACAGTATCTCACAAAAGTGTGTACACCCCTCACATTTTTGCAAATATTTTATTCTATCTTTTCATGTAACAACTCTGAAGAAATTACACTATGGGGTTGATTTACTAAAGCTGGAGCGTGCAAAATCTGGTGCAGCTGCATATGGTAGCCAATCAGCTTCTAACTTCAGCTTGTTCAATCAAGCTTTGACAACAAATCCTGGAAGCTGATTGGTTTCTTTGTAGAGCTGCACCAGATTTTGCACTTTTCAGCTTTAGTAAATCAACCCCTTTGCTACAATGTAAAGTAGTGAGTGTATACCTTGTATAACAGTGTAAATTTGATGTCCCCTCAAAATAAGTCAACACACAGCCATTGATGTCTAAACTGCTGGCAACAAAAGTGAGTACACCGCTAAGTGAAAATGTCCAAATTGGGACAAAAGTGTCAATATTTTGTGTGGCCACCATTATTTTCCGGCACTGCCTTAACCCTCCTGGGCATGGCGTTCACCAGAGCTTCACAGGTTGCTACTGGAGTCCTCTTCCACTCCTCCATGACGACATCACAGCGCTGGTGGATGTTCGAGACCTTGCACTCCTCCACCTTCTGTTTGAGGATGCCCCACAGATGCTCAATAGGATTTAGTTCTGGAGACATGCTTGGCAAGTCCATCACCTTTACAACTTCATTAGCAAGGCAGTGGTCATCTTGGAGGTGTGTTTGGAGTCCTTATCATGTTGGAATACAGCCCTGTGGCCCAGTCTCCGAAGGGAGAGGATCATGCTTTGCTTCAGTATGTCACAGTACATGTTGGTATTCATGGTTCCTCAATGAACTGTAGCTCCCCAGTGCCGGCAGCACTCATGCAGCCCCAGACCACGACACTCCCACCACCATGCTTGACTGTAGGCAAGACACACTTGTCTTTGTACTCCACACCTGGTTCCGCCACACACGCTTGACACCATTTGAACCAGATAAGTTTATCTTGGTCTCATCAGACCACAGGACATGGTTCCAGTAATCCATGTCCTTAGTCTGCTTGTCTTCAGCAAACTGTTTGCGGGCTTTCTTGTGCATCATCTTTAGAAGAGGCTTCCTTCTGGGACGACAGCCATGCAGACTAATTTGGTGCAGTGTGCAGCGTTTGGTCTGAGCACTGACAGGCTGACCCCCCACTCCTTCAACCTCTGCAGCAATGCTGGCAGCACTTATACCTCTATTTCCCAAAGACAACATCTGCATATGACGCTGAGCACGTGCACTCTACTTCTTTGGTTGACCACGGTGAGGTCTGTTCTGAGTGGAACCTGTCCTGTTAAACCGCTGTATGGTCTTGGCCACTATGCTGCAGCTCAGTATCAGGGTCTTGGCAATCTTCTTATAACCTAGGCCATCTTTATTTAGAGCAACAATTCTTTTTTTCAGATCCAGTTCTTTGCCGTGAGGTGCCATGTTGAACTTCCAGTGACCAGTATGAGAGAGTGAGAGCAATAAAAGCAAATTTAACACAACTGGTCCCCATTCACACCTAAGACCTTGTAACACTAATGAGTCACATGACACTGGGAGGGAAAATATCTAATTAGGCCCAATTTGGACATTTTCAGTTAAGGGTGTACTCACTTTTGTTGCTAGTGGTTTAGACATTAATGGCTGTGTGTTGAGTCATTTTGAAAGGACAGCAAATTTACACTGTTATACAAGCTGTACACTCACTACTTTACATTGTAGCAAAGTGTAATTTCTTCAGTGTTGTCACATGAAAAGATATAATTAAATATTTACAAAAATGTGAGGGCGTGCTTACTTTTGTGAGATACAGTATGCTGCTGGTGTAGAAGGGGGTGTCAAAACTAGGGTTGCACTGATACAGGTAAAACCTAAAACCAGTACCCTTGCTGTGCGATTTGAGCCCATACAAAATAAATAGGCTCAAATCACACTGCAAGGAATCACATGTGATTTGAACAAGAATGCAGTAACGGTATTAGTACAACCCTAATTAAGACAATTATTTAATTTGAAAAGCGCCTAATTTAAGGTCTGCTCTATGCTTTACAATCTCCATGTTCTAAAAAAAGAGCACGCTGTATTATGTAGTAACAAATAGTTGCAGGAATAGATATGCAAATTATTATCAGACAGTCATGGCAACTGCTGCTTCAAGAGCTTCTAGGAACATTTTATGATCATTTACAAGTTCCTTGACCCATGGGAATTAGGAGTCTGTTGTGTCATTGGTTACAACACACTTCTGGTAGCTCATTCAGTAGGGAAACAATGGCATAACATACTGTATGCATATTAGTCATTTCAAATATGTTGCTGGAAGTATGTGATGTAAATGTGTATTGTATACTCTGTGGGGGAGATTTACTAAAACTGGAGAACTCACAATCGGGTGCAGCTGTGCATGGTAGCTAATCAAATTCTAACTTTAGCTTGTTTAATTAACATTTGACAATACAACCTGGAAGCTGATTGGTTTCTACACAGAGCTGCACCAGATTTTGCATGCTTCAGTTTTAGTACATCCGCCTGTATTAGAGAATATGCTACCCTATGTTAACCATGTCAGTATCAGCCTGTATATACCTCTTCATTACCTGGCCATATTTCAGTTTCAGTGATGCAATAGTTTGACTGACAATTATTCTGTAACGTAAATAGAGCTTTTTTGGTGGTATCTAACCCCTTCATGCCTTAGGGTAAAACACATGATAATGCCTAAGCACACAATTTTGACATGTCAGTGGTGTAAAACTGAACATATCATCACAACTAATTTGTACATCCAGGTTTATACGTTGTTGTTTTTTCAGGTCAAATTGAGTTTTCATTTGCTGGTAAATGGTAATGGATATCTCCTGATTTTTTTTTTTTTTTTATTAACAGAAAACTGGCCCAAAATAGTAAAAAAAAATATATATATTTTTTAAATGTAGCTGTACATCTCTTATTACTACCATACCTTACCACCAAAGAACTACCCAAAATAAATTCTCCTGCTCTGGACGATCGTAGCAATACCACATATGTGTATGTTAGCCATTGTATTGTTGTATACACACTGACGCTATTTTATCTTTCATTATAGAAAGGAAAAAAGACTACAAATTTAAAAAAAAAAAGTGTCTCTAATGCTGGGCATACAGAATTGAAATTTGGCCAATTCAGCAGGGACCTGCCGAATTTTGATCAGTATGTGGCCATCCCTGCTTCACAGAAATTGATAGATTGATTGACTTCTGTTGAAGGGGCAAGCTGGAAAACGTTTGTAGATCAGCAGCTGCAGCCACTGATCAGTGTACTCTGACAGTGGTGCATCCTGCTGTCAGAATACAATGCACCATGGGGAGAATTCCTCTATCCACCTTATTTGTGTGGATGGAGGAATTTGTTAGTTAGCTGGCCATAGACTGAACATCAAGGGCCAGCTTTCGTTTCTGTTATAAAACATATTAAAAGTGCAAGGACAGAACATCCTCAAAATGACTGCTTTTATAAATAGACACCCCAAAATCATCTCATTTTTTGAGACAATTTTTTGCAATGGAGAATTACCATCTTGGGGATTGCAATACAGGATGAGGGAGGATGAAGAAGTTAAAGTGGATGTAAACCCATCACTCACCCAGTATAAACTAATGGCATAGTATTAATGTATATATACATGCAAGCCTCCTGCATGTATTCCTATCTTGCAAATGTCACCCCCTTCAGCAGTAGCAGTCCCACAAATCTCTGGAATCAGTGGGTATGTCAAGAAAGGGGGGTCAGATCATATTGGCCCAATAAGGAGTGATGAAGGGATTAACTCTTTGTGGCAAGACTGGGCACAGATGACATGACATGCTCTACTCTACTAGGCAGAATTATTCATTCATATTTTTTTTTTCGGTTTTACATCCACTTTAATATATAGGTCAACTAGAGAGGAAGAATAGAGACATGATGTACAGGAGAAGATGGGCCAGTAGGAGTGTACACAAAGGGATTTTATCCATTTTTTTGAGCCAAAAGAATGGACTATAGATACAATAAAACTTTTGGGAGGAGTGATGTAGGATCTGATTTCTAATCAGGTCTCCCTCCCTTGCTCTGACAAAAAAAGGACTCCACTATGACTAAGGCAGCCCAGCGGGTGGGTTGAACAAAAAAAAAAAGCAATCCACACACTCCATATGAATGGGGGAATCGTCTCTGTTGATTTGTTGTATCCTGACAGAGGGGAGACTTCCCTGGTGTAGGATACACTGATCAGCACTGATGTGAACTAACAACCTTCTTCGTTTCTCTGGAGCGTATCCACTACTGTACATGTTTCTCTAAGGCTCCATTCACACTAATGCGTTTTTTGATGCATTTTGCAGTTTGCAGAAATGCAGGGAATATTTTTAAACATGGGTTCCTATGGAACATGTTTACATCAATGCCTTTTTGTGCCTCTGCGTTTTTGGAAAGGGTCGGGGACTTTTTTTCATGCAAAAAGCAGCGTTTTGCATGTAATAGACTTCAATGGGCAAGCATGAAAAACGCAAGTGCTGCTTTTTTACCGCGTTTTTACCGCGTTCTTGACGCGTTTTGCTTTCGATAAAATTGTTACCAGAAGAAGAATAGAAGGTAAATTTTTCATTAGGGACAGTAGTTCTGGTGACCGTGGTGACAACAGGGATTTCGCTCACTTTGGAGGGATATCCTTTCGCTTCCTGTTGCAGCTTTGGGAAAGGAAGGCAAGAGAAATCTCCCCAATGGAACGCACATTGCAAAAACACAGACAGTAGTTATAAGCTGCCTTGCTCTATCCAAGCTGAAAAAACAAGAGTTTTCTTTTAGTTCTGCGTTAAGGTTTTACTTATTTTATCATCATCCATTGCAACTGCATGTAAATTCATTCTTTGCAAATGGGGCAAAATTGAATGTTCAAAGGCTATATTCTTTGCAGATCAAGTGTGTGTTTGGGAAAAATACCACATTATATCCACTAGATAGAGCTGGGAAGCATACTTATTACCTGTGACGCTCAATGCCATCTAATGGCCATAATGCAACATTTTTCCCCATTTACACACTTCATCTGATGAGAATATAGATTATGAACTTTTGATTTTGCCACATTCACAGAGAACATATATGCTTGCAGTTTTAATGGACAAACAGCTATGCTGTTATGGCAACATTTATAAAGTAGCTGTGTAGGCTTGTGTTGACAGGCTTTTGTTCATGTCATAACTGCTTCTCTTCCCTAACAAGTCAATGAGAATGCAAAAGCAAGTGAAGCAGGTAATGCAGCTTAGAAGGTAGTTAGCTGCAGTTCAAATGCTTCAGTCAATAAACTATAAGGCTCCTTTCACCAGGGCCGCTCAAGCGTTAGCGGTAAAACACCGCTAATTTGCGGTGCTACCGCTATGGCGCCGCTATACGGGCAGCGGCAGTGTGCTTTTAACCACCCCACAAGGGGTTAAACAGGGATTAAAAGTGTCGGTTTGCGGTGCTCCCGAAGCAGTGTTCAGTGCTTCAGGAGCGCTGCCCCATTGTTTTCAATGGGCAGGGGTGGTATAGGAGCGGTGAATACACCTCTCCCTTACCGCTGTAAAGATGCGGCTTTCAGGACTTTTTTACCGCCCCACAAGCGCACCTCCCCAGTGTGAAAGCACTCGGGCTTTCACACTGGGGTGTATTGGGGGGAGTTTTTCAGGAGCTTTTTAGTCGCTATTTTTAGCGCAAAATCGCCTGTAAAACGCCTTGGTGTGAAAGGGGTCTTAATGATATCACAGGTCTCTCAAACTGATGTTAAATACAGGCTGAATGCACTTGAAAGCAAGCTGCATGTGGCCATTACTCCAAGCCCTATCCATCCCTTAGAGACTGTCCACTTCATGGTTGTAAGTGTTTGGGTTTAGGAAAAGTATACTTTAAAGGGTTATTAAACCCTCAGTTTTTAAGCACCTTCAGAAGCTGATTTAATCACTTACTGACTATGCAAATTAAAATTAAAATCTTTTAATCCTTGCCTAATGTATGTTCTAGTTAAAGCTTATGCAGTGACTGCTGCCCCAGGATTCTTGTTTGAGGGTGGCTCCTTTCTCCTGTAGCGTCCTAAGGAGCTACCCTTGCATACAAGGCCTAGAATTGTCAATAGAAACACAAATCCTCATAATCCAGGTTGACAAGGCCCTCCCCTGTTTCCCCCTTCTCTTCCCTCCTCCCTTCTTCAAACTAACAGACTCCAGACTGCACTGTCCACTGGTAAATATGTCCAGTGAAGACTGGAAGTTTCAGGGAGGCAGCACTGAAAGAGCTGGGGCAGCAGTGAATGTTGGAAACTGCTATTGCTGGCAAAATAATTTTAACAAATAGTTTAGTGGAGAATGATTATTTCATTTTTCTCAATGTGTTAAGCTAAAAAATGTTTAATACTACTTTACTATTAACTACTTTAACCTATTAACAGGGCCAAAACTAGTGGGGGGGGGGGGGGGCAGGGGGTCATGTGCCCCGGGCACAGCATTGAGAGGGGCGCAGCCATACCCATGTTCTTTCAGGGGGTTTGTGTGGCATCCCTGACACCACAGCCAAATCCAGCATAAGCCTACTTAGGCGGAGATGATAGCCAGGGGAGGGGTCCTCTCTCAGCACTGTCTGTGACCAACAAGGGTCCCCCCCTCCAATCCCCCTCTCCTGCTCTCCATCCTGATCCTCATCACCCCCTTTATGACTGAAGAAAGCACCCTCTCTGTTCATGCCGGCTCCGCCCCCTGGAGAGTGATTTTACAACCCATGACCCCCGCCTTGCCCGAGAGATGGAGCCGACCCTGAGCTGCTGACTGAAAGCCCTCCCAGTGGCCTCTCCCGCCTGCCCTGGGCCCCACCAGGGCTACTGCCTCACATCACTCTATTTGAGTTCAGGGCTGGGGGGAAGGGAATGGGAGGATGAAGATTGGGAAGACATTGTAAAGCAATGGAAAGAATGAGAGAAGTGAGAGAGGGAGAGAAAGATCATCATGAAGAGGAGGTTGGCAGTATAGAGGATAATGGAGATGATAGAAGGGGAGTTAGAAAGTGATAGTGAGGATGATAAGGATTGGGATGAAAGTGATGGAGATAATAATAATGGATGGTGAGGACAGAGATGGCATGGATCATGTATAGTAATGGGGAAAGTAAGAAAAGTGATGGTGAGGATGATGATGAGCACTGTTAGGCCCCTTTCACACAGATGGACCTATCAGGTCCACCTATCAATTTTTCAGGTGGACCCCATTGGACCATCCATTGCTCTCTATGAAGCAGCGGATGTCAGTGGACTTGTATCCGTTGACACCCGCCGACATCCGATCAGATACTATCTGCTAAAAACAGACAGATGGGGATCCATTCCCCATCCATCTAGCGAATCGGATGACAGTGGAATGGAAATTGACAGGCAGTCCGTTTTCATTTGACCGCCCCATAGAGAACAGTGCCCATGTCCACTGTGCATAGCGGAGTGTACATGGACATGTCACCCACCTGCTCATCAGGGATCAGTGGAGAGTTTCCCTGCTGAGTGGGTGGATCCGCTGGTGGACTCCACCAGTGTGCAAGGGGCCTAAAGAAGATGACAATGAAGACAAGTGATGAGGATGATGATTATGGAAGGAGAGTAAAAATTGTGATGATAATGATAAGGATGAGGATGGTGATGACAGTAGAGAGGAAAAAGATGAGGATGATGATGGAAGGACGATAAGGACAGGCATGACGATGATAATGTAAATTAGTGGGGAAAGTGATGGTGAAGATGATGATACAAAAAATAATGATAGGGAAGAGTATAATGATGGTATTGATGATGACAAAGGATACGATAAGGGTGATAACAATGATGATGAGGATAATGATGATCACGGTGATGACAGTAGAGAAGATAAAAATGAGCATGATAAGGAGGATGAGTATAAAGATGCTGAGGATAGTGATGACAGTATAGAGGATAAAGATGAGGATGATAAAGCAGAGATGATGATGATGATGGTGAGAATAAGAGTGATCATAATGATGACAATAGAAAAGTAAATAATGGTAAGGATGATAATAATGGTAAGGATGATGATAGTAGGGATAGAGATGACTGCAAAGAGGATTACAAAGATACACTTTAAGGAAAGTGATGGGGATGATGATACAGAAATAACAATTACAATGTAACGTAATGGGGAAAGTAAGAAAAATGATGGTGAGGATGATACGGATGATGATGGCAATATTGATAATAATGATTGAGATGACAAAAATGAGGATGAGTATAATGATGCAGAGGAAAGTGATGACCATTTAGAGGATACGATAAGGGTGATAACACTGATGATGAGGATAATGATGATCACGGTGATGACAGTAGAGAGGATAAAAATGAGTATGATAAGGAGGATGAGTATAAAGATGCTGAGGATGGTGACGGCAGTATAGAGGATAAAGATGAGGATGATAAAGCTGGGATGATGATGATGATGGTGAGGATAAGGGTGATCATGATGATGACAATAGAGAAGTAAATAATGGTAAGGATAATAATGGTAAGGATGATGATGGTGGGGATACAGATGACTACAAAAAGGATTAGAAAGGATACACGTTAAGGAAAGTGATGGGGATGATGATACAGAAATAACAATTATAATGTAACGTAATGAGGAAAGTGAGAAAAATGATGGTGAGGATGATACGGATGGTGATGACAATATTGATAATAATGATTGAGATGACAAAGATGAGGATGAGTATAATTATGCAGAGGAAAGTGATGACCATCTAGAGCAAGGTTTCTCAACCAGGGTTCTGTGGAACCCTAGGGTTTCTCCAGAGGTTGCTAGGGGTTCCTTGAGCAATGGTCAATGTCTACCTCTCAGATAAATTCCCACTGACATAATTGGTCTTTTTAGCTATCTGTAAGGGGGTAATTCTTCCCAATGACCACAAGTGTAAGGAGCTTTCTTCCCATTGACCATCCCACTAATGTATCATGAGTTGTAGATTTCTAATTTTTAGCAGGGGTTCCCCCGAGGCCGGAGAATTATTTCAAGGGTTCCTCCGTGTTGAAAAGGTTGAGAAAGGCTGATATAGAGGATACTAATACGGATGATAACGGGGGGGATGAGGATGATAATGATCATGAAGATGACAGTAGAGAGGATAAAGATGAGGATGATAAATAATGGTAAGGATGATGATGATAACGATGAGATGGTGAGGATAGTGATGACAGTATAGAGGATAATAATTAGAATGATAAAGGGAAATGAAGAGGATTTTTCATTTTATTTTTTAAATTATTTATTTTTTTTATTTTATTACACACAGTTGTTTTTTATTTCTCTCTGCAAGGAGAGCGAGAGAGAGGGATACACTGTATCTCTCCCCTCAATTCATAGAGAGAGAAACACAGGGGTGGGCCTCAAGTGACTGGCCACTGTGATAGCCAATTAGAGCGATCAGGTGAACCAGATCTGGGTGTTCTGGGTACTGATTGTTGTTAGTATGGGACCCGGGCCTCCCACTGAGAGCATGCTGCGTGGTGTGCTCCCCCCCAAAAAAAATGTCCCCTTTAAAAACAAAAAAGTTTTGTTTAAATTAACATAGTGCACTGTGTTCGGGCGCCGGACACAGTGCACTATGGGAAGCGTGACGTCGTTGCAATCACATGATTGCAGGCGTCACACCTCAATGGTAGGGTTTATTCCCGCCTTGAGGCGCTTTGCTCTGCGCCTCAAGCTGCCTTTTGGCTCCTGGTACTCTCAATCAATTTATTGATCTTGGAGGAGCCTCGGCGTCACTTCCGGCCACGGAGACTGGAGAGAGAAGCCGGACTCCAGGCTCCAGCAGCACGCTCACCGCAAGCGCTCTCTCTGCATACAAACAGCCTGCTGGCCGCATGCCGATCTCTGCACACTCCTGCCTGCCTATTAGATGGGGTAAGTGTGGGACTTCGGGGGGAGGGGTCGGCCACCGCAAAGCCCTATCTGGTGACTGTATACACTATCTGGGACCGTATATACCCCTATCTGGTGACTGTATACACTATCTGGGGCCGTATATGCTCCTTTCTGGTGACTGAATACACTATGTGGGATCGTATACACCCCTATCTGGTGACTGTATACACTATCTGGGAACCTGTATACCCTATCTGGGACCCTGTATGTGCAATTCTCTGCATTGAGCTTCCTATGACATGTCCTATGTGCAATGCTCTGCATGGAGCTTCCTATGACATGTCCTATGTGCAATACTCTGCATGGAACTTCCTATGAAGTGTAATATGTGCAATATTCTGCATGGAGCTTTCTAAGACATGTCCTATGTGCAATATTCTGCATGGAGCTTCCTAAGACATGTCCTATGTGCAATATTCTGCATGGAGCTTCCTATGACATGTAATATGTGCAATACACTGCATGGAGCTTCCTATGACATGTCCTATGTGCAATACTCTGCATGGAGCTTCCTATGACATGTAATATGTGCAATACACTGCATGGAGCTTCCTATGACATGTCCTATGTGCAATGCTCTGTATGGAGCTTCCTATGACATGTCCTATGTGCAAAGTTCTGCATTGAGCTTCCTATGGCATGTAATATGTGCAATAGTCTGCATGGAGCTTCCCATGATATGTCCTATGTGCAATATTCTGCATGGAGCTTCCTATGTCATGTCCTATGTGCAATATTCTGCATGGAGCTTCCTATGGCATTTACTATGTGCAATATTCTGCATGGAGCTTCCTAAGACATGTCCTATGTGCAATAATCTGCATGGAGTTTCCTATGACATGTACTATGTGCAATATTCTGCATGGAGCTTTCTACGATATGTACTATGTGCAATATTTTGCATGGAGCTTCCTAAGACATGTCCTATGTGCAATAATCTGCATGGAGCTTCCTATGACATGTACTATGTGCAATATTCCGCATGGAGCTTTCTACGATATGTACTATGTGCAATAATCTGCATGGAGCTTCCTACGACATGTACTATGTGCAAAATTCTGCATGGAGCTTCCTATGGCATTTACTATGTGCAATATTCTGCATGGAGCTTCCAATGACATGTCCTATGTGCAATACTCTGCATGGAGCTTCCTAAGACATGTCCTATGTGCAATAATCTGCATGGAGCTTCCTATGACATGTACTATGTGCAATATTCTGCATGGAGCTTCCTACGACATGTACTATGTGCAAAATTCTGCATGGAGCTTCCTATGGCATTTACTATGTGCAATATTCTGCATGGAGCTTCCAATGACATGTCCTATGTGCAATACTCTGCATGGAGCTTCCTATGACATGTAATATGTGCAATACACTGCATGGAGCTTCCTATGACATGTCCTATGTGCAATGCTCTGTATGGAGCTTCCTATGACATGTCCTATGTGCAAAGTTCTGCATTGAGCTTCCTATGGCATGTAATATGTGCAATAGTCTGCATGGAGCTTCCCATGATATGTCCTATGTGCAATATTCTGCATGGAGCTTCCTATGTCATGTCCTATGTGCAATATTCTGCATGGAGCTTTCTATGATATGGACTATGTGCAATATTCTGCATGGAGCTGCCTGTGACATGTACTATGTGCAATATTCTGCATGGAGCTTCCTATGGCATTTACTATGTGCAATATTCTGCATGGAGCTTCCTAAGACATGTCCTATGTGCAATAATCTGCATGGAGCTTCCTATGACATGTACTATGTGCAATATTCTGCATGGAGCTTTCTACGATATGTACTATGTGCAATAATCTGCATGGAGCTTCCTACGACATGTACTATGTGCAATAATCTGCATGGAGCTTCCTATGGCATTTACTATGTGCAATATTCTGCATGGAGCTTCCAATGACATGTCCTATGTGCAATGCTCTGCATGGAGCTTCCTATGATATGTACTATGTGCAATATTCTGTATGGAGCTTCCTAAGACATGTGCTATGTGCAATATTCTGCATGGAGCTTCCTATGGGATTTACTATGTGCAGTATTCTGCATGGAGCTTCCTATGACATGTACTATGTGCAATACTCTGCATAGAGCATGAACCGCCACAAAACCCTATCTGGTGACTGTATACACTATCTGGGACCGTATATACCCCTATCTGGTGACTGTATACACTATCTGGGACCGTATATACCCCTATCTGGTGACTGTTTACACTATCTGGGACAGTATATACCCCTATCTGGTAACTGTACACACTATCTGGGACCCTGTATACCCATATCTGGGACCCTGTATGTGCAATACTCTGCATGGAGCTTCCTAAGACATATCCTATGTGCAATATTCTGCATGGAGCTTCCTATGATGTACTATGTGCAATACTCTGCATGGAGCTTCCTATGACATGTACCATGTGCAATATTCTTCATGGAGCTGCCTGTGACATATATGATGGGCAATATTCTGCCTGGAGCTGCCTGTGACATGTACTATGTGCAATATTCTGCATGGAGCTTTCTATGATATGTACTATGTGCAATACTCTGCATGGAGCATGAACCACCGTGAAGCCCTATCTGGTGACTGTATACACTATCTGGGACCGTATATACCCCTACCTGGTGACTGTATACACTATCTAGGACTGTATATACCCCTATCTGGTGACTGTATACACTATCTGGGACCGTATTTACCCCTATCTGTTGACTGTACACACTATCTGGGACCGTATATACTCCTATCTGGTGACTGTATTCACTATCTGGGACCCTGTATACCCTATCTGGTGACTGTATACACTATCTGGGACCCTGTAGAACCCTATCTGGTGACTGTATACACTATCTGGGACCCTGTATACCCCTATATGGGACCCTGTATACCCTATCTGGGACCCTGTATACACTTATCTGGTGACTGTATACACTATCTGGGACTCTGTATACCCCTATCTGGGACCCTGTATACACTATCTGGGACCCTGTATACCCCTATCTGGGACCCTGTATACCCCTATCTGGTGACTGTATACACTATCTGGAACTCTGTATACCCTATCTGGGGCTCTGAATACCCTATCTGGGACCCTGTAGAACCCTATCTGGTGACTGTATACACTATCTGGGACCCTGTATACCCCTATCTGGGGCCCTGTATACCCTATCTGGGACCATGTATACACCTATCTGGTGACTGTATACACTATCTGGGATCCTGTATACCCCATCTGGGACCCTGTATACCCCTATCTGGGACCCTGCATACCCTATCTGGGACCCTGTATACCCTATCTGGGACCCTGTATACCCTATCTGGTGACTGTATACACTATCTGGGACTCTGTATACCCCTATCTGGGACCCTGTATACACTATCTGGGACCCTGTATACCCCTATCTGGGACCCTGTATACCCCTATCTGGTGACTGTATACACTATCTGGAACTCTGTATACCCTATCTGGGGCTCTGTATACCCTATCTGGGACCCTGTATACCCTATCTGGTGACTGTATACCCTATCTGGGACCCTGTATACCCTATCTGGGACCATGTATACCCTATCTGGGGCTCTGTATACCCTATCTGGGACTCTGTATACCCTATCTGGGACCCTGTATACCCTATCTGGGACCCTGTATACCCTATCTGGTGACTGTATACCTTATCTGGTACTCTGTATACTGCTATCTGGGGCTCTGTATACTGCTATCTGGGGCTCTGTATACTGCTATCTGGGGCTCTGTATACTGCTTTATGGTGATTCTGCATACCCCTATCTGGTGCTATGTATACTGCTATATGGTGACTCTGTATACTGCTATATGGTGACTCTGTATACTGCTACCTGGGGGTCTGTACACTGCTATCTGGTGACTCTGTATACTCCTAACTGGTGATGCTGTATACCACTATCTGGTGATGTTGTATACCCTATCTGTTGATGCTGGGTTGTATATTTCTGACACAAGGGGGTGGGAACTATAAGGAGTGGGGCTTATGAGAAGTGGGAGGGGTCAAAAAGGAAGGGAGGGGTCTGGTCCCCCCCATCCTTAAATGTCACCAGCCGCCACTGGGGAGACCCCAGGTAATACTGGTGACTGGCCCTTTGCCTATTTCAAATCTTATCTGGGCACAACTTCCATAGTTCACTTCCTCTTTAATGGGCAGTTGAATTAAGCAATGGCAATGTGTTTCAGTGAGTTTCACGGTCTCTTTTTTTTTTGGAAACTCATTTGTTATTAAAAAAAAAAAGCGCATGCACAGTATGTTTGGTATATATTGACCAGTTCAGAAATGAAAATGTATGTATAGGGCATCTGTGAAATGATGAAGACTATTTAATTTACCCAAACCAGCTGCATCACTAAAAGCCGTTGTGTTCCATGCAGTTAGTCATGTGTGTACGATGCCTAAAAACATGATGCAACAAAATATGTTGTATCACCCCCAATACCAGTAGAATAATATCAAAGGTAAGGGCAAAACCTCTGAATTTTTTTTTTCGGCTGTGTGCCTACTGGGGAGACTAAAAGTTGGGTAAAATCAAAAAATTTGGAGTTGCCACCCAAACAGGAAGAAAATGGAAATATTCATGTATTAAATGTAGATACCTGTTATGGTGACACCTATCTCACAGAGAATTTTCCAAGGAAAAATGGGTTAAAGACAACAACAAAAAAAAAAACCGACAGGAGTTTTAACCTCCCTGGTGGTATGATTTTTTGCGTCTAAAAGCGGTACATTGTTTTGCATAGAAATTTGGTGTTTTATATTGTAGGCCTGTAATTATTAGGAATAACTCACTTAAACTAATTTTGTAAAGCTCTGTGCAAACTGTTGGCGCTATAAATCCTGTATAATAATAATAATAATAATAAATCTGTCCAAACAAGAGTCTAGTAGACATCCCGGTTATGATAAAGTTTGAAACACTAAATTATAAATTATAATATAATAAATAACTATAAATAATTATCAAAAATAATAACATAATAGTAATAACATTTATTCAATAATGTAATCAAATCAAAAACACTGAAATTTGCTCAGTTGCAGAATTGTCGCTGTCGTCACTTTCAGTGTCTGATGATAAATTTTCCCAAAAATCAGTATCACTCAATTCTGCAAATGATTCTTATTTTCTATCGGTGTTTTCTAGCTGATCAAAAACCACTTTTGACGTAAAGGGACGCTTTTTGGTTGCCATGGACATTCTCAAGTCCAGGCAGAAAGAATGGCATATATAATATAAAAGTGCATGCAGGGCACTGGGCAAACCACTAGGGACAAAGGGGATGTAAAATGATTTCATACAGTAATATAATCTTACAGATTACAGTGTACTGTATGTTTACTGTGTGTTTCACTATTTCAACTTCCTGCTGGCCTCTGCCCCCGAGCGATGCGACACTCGCAGGGAATGGAGCCCCGCATCACAGAGTGAATCGAGTGGAAGACAGCCCGCTGACACAGTGGGGGGACATCGCTGGAACCAGGGGACAAGGTAAGTAATGCTACTTGGATCCAGCGATGCGATCCCGAGTGTGGCTCGGGGTTACTGCTCTTGGTACAGAAAATTCACCCCGAGCCACACTCGGGAATACCGCCAGGGGGGTTAAACCATCCCTACTCTATCCGTAAAAAATTAAAATCTTTACATACACACCTATATATACCCAGTGAAGTGAGTAGCCTCAGGTGATACAAAAAGATGAATCAAATCATCCTACATAAGTTTTACCTGTTTATTTGCAGTCTTCTTTTTTTTACATCTGTTCAAAGTCCAGAATTTATAAAGCTTGTCTGAGAGTTCAGAAAAAAGGGGACAGAGAGCCGAAATTACACACTTAAGAGCTCAGCGAGGGGAACTCTTAGAGATGATTGGAGGGAAGTGGCACACCCCTTCCACACAGCACATAGGAACAGAGCTGAAGCTGTCAATCAGCTGGGGCTCCCTCTCCTTTCTCTATTTTTCTCTTGGTGTCAGGACACCTTGTCACAAGTGATTCATGCAGATAACAGAGGAACGAAGCAGCAGACAGAAATGACACTTAGTGCTCCTAATTGAGACAAGTACACACTATAGAGGGATATGCTTTTTCATATTTCATACTTGAGGTTTACAACCACTTTAATTACATAAATGTATAGGTAGGAAATCATTGGCTGTCCATAGGTCAGTTCCCTTCTTTGGAAAATTTGTTTGAAAAACTGGTCTATTATACCATCAGACACTGGAAAGTATGATCATGTCTGTTGTTGGCTGTCCATATTCAGTGGCCTTTACTGTTAGAGTTTATTTTCTTCTTTATTATAGAATTATGTTGTGATCAGATGTTTAATGATATAATTTATTTATTGTGTATTTAACCCCCATTCTGAGTAGTGCAGCAGAGATTGTTGATTTTAACATCACCATGGTAATGAAAATTTATTCAATTCTGACAGCAAATGGGTCAGACTTGGAAAGACAAATGCTGTACATGACAGAAGAAAAAAAGGTTAGCGGAAAAGGCTACATCATAATAGAGCGTCTTCTTGTCTATACACTGCTTTCCAAGGCATTTTGAACTCTCTGTGAATTGAGTTTTCTGCTGCCTCAGTAATGCTGTACAGTGATTTGTGAAATAAGCATTGCGCAGCAGGCCTGATTTATTTCACTGAACAAAATGTTTGTCTTGTTTGTAATAGCCAATGAAATGACAGCCTTAATTTTAAGACAAGCCATAACATATTAGTCAATTGGGGAACAGTTTCAGTAAATCAGAATATATGATTTTTAAAAAATTGTATTAAATTGACTTACTAAAAGATGAAATTTTAACCTAGCCCAAGGAAGCTGCCTTGTTCTTTGAAAAATAAAGATACAGCACAATGAACTGAAAATAAGGCGGTGGCATATCATCCATGTGTGCAATGTTGAAGTGCACACGGGCCCATATTGTACACATGGAGGAGCTTCCGCTCTTATGTGCCCCCCAGAAACCATCCTCTGTGGACCCATGCAGCTTTTGGCTTCTCCTCCTTTCCCCTCCCATCGGCTACAGGTGCTGCATGGGAGCCACGGGGGGATTTAACACCCCCCCGTACCTTACCAATCACCCAGTGCCCTCTCATTGCAGCACTGCTGGTTGCCTTCCCTCCTACTCTTCCATCCACCTCAGCTACTGCAATGGAGGCTCAGGGAAATCAAGCTCTCTAAATTCAGTATATTCCCCCCATGGAGCTTTGACACCCTTCCTCGAATGCCCCCCCACCACACCACCAACGGCATTAATGAACGCCGTCAGCAATCATTACCGATTGCTTCAATGTTCATTTATCATAATAAACAGAGTTCACTATGTTTCAGATTGTGAACGAATAGGAAACCTCAGTACAGAGACTTCTATTCATTCATCTGCTGTGCAGCTCAGGCTGCAGAGAAAGGGACTGAGGAATGTATGTCTCAAAAAAAGACATCAGGGGCCTGTTTAAACCCCCACCAAAAAATAACATGTAAAAAATGTTTAAAATAATATTGCAAAGATTTTTTTCAATTAACCACTTGCCGACCATCCGCCATCGTCGCATGACGGCGACAAAGTGCTTCAATATCGCAAACCGCCGACGCCTGAGTGCCGCCGGAGGCGCGTGCATGCCACCGCAGGTGCGCGCACTCACTGTGTTCCGTGGGAGCCAGTGAGCGGGTAGGGCGGACTTGATCTCCGCCGGCTACCCGCAATTGCTCCCCCACAGTGTCAGAACAGAGGTCCGTGTATGTAAATGCACGGATCTCCGTTCTGTCAGGGGGAAGAAATGTGATCATTGCTCCCTGTGTATGGGAGCCGCGATCACTCCCCTCCCCCAGCCAGCCCAGCCCCCATACAGTTAGTAACACACACAGGGAACACAGTTAACCCTGAGAGTGCCCCCCTAGGTTAACTCCTTCCCTGCCAGTGACATTTATACAGTAATCAGTGCATTTTCATAGCACTGATCGCTGTATAAATGCCAGTGGTCCCAAAAAAGTGTCAAAATGGTCCGACATGCCCGCCGCAATATCGCAGTACCACTAAAAATCGCAGATCACCGCCATTACTAGTAAAAAAAAAAAAATTAAAACACCATAAATGAATTCTCATCATTCGTAAAAACACGGCAATTTTTGCGCAAACTAGTCAATATACGCCAATTGCAATTTTTTTAACTAAAAATATGAGGAAGAATATAAATTAGCCAAAACTGATGAAAAATAGTTTTTTTATGTTTTTTTTGAACATGTATTTTAGCAAAAAGTAAGAAATATAGTTTTTTATTTATAGCGGTGATTATAAATGATGCAGAGGTGATCAAATACCACGAAAAGAAAGTTCTATTTGTGGGAAAAAAATTAGGCAAATTTTGATTGGGTACAATGCCGCATGACCACGCAATTGTCAGTTAGAGGGACGCAGTGCCGAATCGCAAAAAGTGCTCTGGTCGTAAAGTGGGAAATTTTTCCGGGGCTGAAGTGGTTAAGAAAAATTCACACAAGGCATACTACAGTTTCACCCGTGCGAAGCCGTATTTACCTGCATGAGAATGCACAGGTGTTCCATGCATCTCCACGCAGGCAGTCCCATTGATGTCAATTGGAAAGGGACAGTCTGTCAAAAAGAACGTAAAAAAATATTTAAAATAACATTATAAAGAAAAATTTAAATTAAGAAAAATTCACACAGGGCATACTACAATTCATCCATGTGAGTCCGTATTTATTTGCACGGGGATGCACAAGTGCTCATGTGCATCCCCATGCAGGCAGTCCCCTTGATGTCAATTGGTAAGTGACATAATCTGACTGCACTGACATAGTCATTGCTCTTGATTTGACACCCGTATGGGTGCATGTCCCTGAACTCACACTGCCTGCATTTGGGGTTGTGCACACTCACCCATACACATAGGCATGCGCACATAGGATGACAGGTGTGCCCGGGCACACCCTAATCATCCTACTGTGCAGATTCTCTCTGCTGCCTGGCTGCAGAGAAAGGGACTGGGGAATCTCTGTCCTCAGTCTCTTTCTCTGTCTCAAAAGTGAGACATCAGGGGTTTGTTTAGACTCCTGATATTTTATCAAAGCCCCCCAGCAGGGCTCCTAAAATAAATTGTAAAAAATAATAAAATATAATGTTGTAAAAAATAATAAAAAAAAAACAAAATTGTAAAAAACAAATAAAATAAAATAAAAATAAACTACTGACACCTATCTCTTCCCTACTGACACTGCCCTCTGCCCTTCCAGCATATATACACACACACTAATGTTTGTTTGCGCTTTCTGGTGCACACCCTAATACAATAGGACGCGCACACCTATGCCCATACAGATGTCAGACTGGGAGCAGCAGCTGACCTGGGGGGTTATACTGGGGACCAGACTGACCTGAGGGGAGAGTTGGATTCCTCTATCCACCTATTTTGTGTCGACGGAGGAACTCGCCGGCTGAACAAGAAAAAACAAACCATCTATGGGCAGTTTAACAGACTCTTGCACTATACAGTCAGATCCATAAATATTGGGATATCAACACAATTCTAATATTTTTGGCTCTATACACCACCACAATAGATTTGAAATGAAACTAACAAGACATGCGTTAACTGCAGACTTTCAGCTTTAATTTGAGGGTATTTACATTCAAATCAGGTGAACGGTGTAGGAATTACAACAGTTTGTATATATGCCTCCCACTTTTTAAGGGACCAAAAGTAATGGGACAATTGGCTGCTCAGCTGTTTCATGGCCAGGTGTGTGTTATTCCCTCATTATCCCATTTACAAGGAGCAGATAAAAGGTCCAGAGTTCATTTCATGTGTGCTATTTGCATTTGGAATCTGTTGCTGTCAACTCTCAATATGAGATCCAAAGAGCTGTCACTATCAGTGAAGCAAGCCATCATTATGCTGAAAAAACAAAACAAACCCATCATAAAGATAGCAAAAACATTAGGAGTGGCCAAATCAACTGTTTGGAACATCCTTAAAAAGAAAGAATGCCCCGCTGAGCTCAGCAACACCAAAATCCCTGGAAGACCACGGAAAACAACTGTGGTGGACGACCGAAGAATTATTTCCCTGGTGAAGAAAACACCCTTCACAACAGTTGGCCAGATCAAGAACACTCTCCAGGAGGTAGGTGTATGTGTGTCAAAGTCAACAATCAAGAGAGTCCCTTTATTAAGAAGCCAGCAGGTGGTGTCAACAAAAGGCACCAGAAGGTCCCTAAAACCACAACGACTCGAGTCGCCCCGTAAGAAAGAAAAATTCCTACAAGGTTTGTCAACTAAACCGGTGAGGATTACAAAAACGATAGAAATACTACCCAAACAAAACAAAAAAGTCGTATTACTACCGAACGAAGTGACTATCACTGTCGAGAAACCTAGAGTATAACTCTCAACTGTCGTTGTCTAAGGTTTACGTTTATCGTGTGTACTTTACTTGAGACCTGGAAAATAGACGAGGAACATTTACCCTATTACTC
>BLSH010050119.1:890508-910769 GCA_018402905.1 Glandirana rugosa
TTTGAAATCTCTAATTTCTGCTATCTGTCCTCAGAGCAACAGCACAGACAGCAGTAGTAAAGTAATCTATCTCAGGATGCAGGATCAGGTCTTAAAATGTCTCAAATCTGTCCCTCACGCAGTCAGCTACCTTTCCCTACACTAACCCAAGGAGCATGTGACTGCAGCACTGTGACTCCAGCTTATAAAGAGGCTGGGTCACATGATGCACTGGCCAATCACAGCAATGCCATTAGTAGGCATGGCTGTGATGGCTTCTAAGGGCAAACCAGTGAAACACTTGTTGATTGGCTGCCCTGCAGCTTCTCAACACGTGGAGTAAAATAGCAGAACCCCGGACCGAACCCGAACGATTTTTGAAATGTCCGGGTCCGTGCCCCGGACACCCGAAAGTTCGGTACGGACCCGAACGTTACAGTCCGGGTTCGCTCAACACTAGTCAGGAGCAATGAATTTGTAAATGCTTAAATAACATGGGTTATTCCCCAATCCTGCCTTTGAAGGGGTGCATGACATCTCTGGGCTGTACAGATATTGGTGCATCAGCACTGACATGTACAAAGCTGTTGAAAATTGATGGAAAATTACATTTCATTTGTTTAAAAGAAAAAAATAGGATCTGCAATGTATTTTGGGGGACCACTGGAGCGGTCTAGCAATGAATGTCTTTTGAAGGCAATTCAAACTGTATGTATTTTTTCTTTTTAAATCTCATTTTTGCCCTAGCACATTCTACAGCAGAATCCTACAGCTAGAATGGAAAATGTTTCCCCATAAACGCTATGAGTTTGGTATGGATTTTAAAGGGGTAACGTATGCAAGAAATACAAAAAAAAATTTGAGTTCCCTCAGGAAATCCATAATAGGTCCATCAGGTCTGTTTTTTAAGCTGGACTCTGTGCAAAAAAAAATGTGAGGTCGCCCTAAAAATCCTTACCAGACCCTTAATACGAGCATGCACCCTGGCTGGCCAGGAAATGGGGTTGAGCATGTAGCCACCCCCTATTCAACCATACCAGGCTACACGCCCTCATATGCCATGTTGATGAGGACCGGGCCTCTTCCATACAACCCTGGCTGCTGTCTGTAAGAGTCTGAGGATGGGGACTTATCAGAATCTGGAAGTCCCCTTAAAGAGGGGTCCTCTGGTACTGTGCTTCCCCTATGTGAATAACTACAGGGAACATAGTAACATAGCAATGAGAGAATTGTAATCTAAAAAAACACACAAATGTTTGACAAGTCTTTTATTAAAGAATAAAAAATCCCCCAAAAATGTCCTTCGATGTATTGTGTCATCAATCACAATGCCCATCGCTTGCTGACTTTAACAAGGGGACCCCCAGATCCCGGCCCCCTCCACTATGTGTGTGAGAGTGGCCTACCCATTCACCAAAAAAGTGTCAAAAAGTAATAAAAACACAAAGACAGTTTTTGACAATTCCTTTTAAAAAAATTAAAGGATGTAAATCGTCAATCATGCTGCCTGCTGCACCCAGAAAAAAACACGCTCCCGCCGTCCATGAAGGCTGGCTCCTACCTACTGCAGGCTACACCATTTGACAGTTCTTATATAGGTAAGGGCGGGGATACCTGGCGACGTGACCTGGTGGCACTGCCTCCCTTGTGACATCACGGACCAGTGAATGCTGGGTCGGTGACACCACAAGAGGGAAGTGCCACCAGGTGACGTTGACAGGTGGTCCCACCCTTATCTATATAAGAACTGTCAAACAGTGGAGCCTGAAGTAGGCGGTCAGCTTTCATGGACGGCGGGAGTGTTTTGTTTTTTTTCTTTTTAGTGCCTAGTGGTGGCGGTGGCGTGATTGATGATATATTTATATAGTTTTTTTATTTCTTAACAAAGGAATTGTCAAAAACTGTCTCTGTGTTTTTATTACTTTTTGACACTTTTTTGGTGAATAGGTAGGGACACAATGTACCCCTATACTCATTTAAATGGGAGGGAGCTCTGAGGACCCCCTTATTAAAGGCGAGAGCTTGCTTGCCCCCCCTTTCCTGACCTGCCAGGCTGTATGCTCAGATAAGGGTCTGGTATGGAGTAGGGGGGGCCAGGCCGTTTATTTTTTACTTTTTTTTTTTACCAGCAATTTTATTTTTCATTCAGCTGTCAGCGGGAAAGCCCATTGACAGCTGATGACTCCTCGGTTGTTAAGGATGCTGTGGCCGGGTGCAGAATGCACAGTGCATTGCAGGATGTTCAGCAGGATGAACACCCTGCAAATTTGGGTGTTCCCCGAACGGGACGAATAGCTAATGTTCAGCCTTAACTGAGGCCGAACCATTTGCCCAACTCTACTGTTAATCTTCTGTTAGCCTTCTACTCCCCCCATTAGAGAGCCAATGTACGTCCTAAAGTTGTGTAAGCTTTGTGTCAGATTGTGTTGGAGCTTACGTGTTGTTAATTTTTTCCACCAGTGTTCAGAGTGCTCAGAATCAAGTACTGCATTCTGGGAGGTAGTCACGTTCTTTCATACTTAGAAGAACTGCTTATTTATTCAAGGATCAAACCGAGCAACAGAGTAGTGTGGGAGCACGCAGAAGGTGGGTATCAATGGTGGGCAGTTACCTGAATGGGCAAAGTGACAGATTATTTTTATTATCTTACCAGTCATTTTTTTTACAGTTTTATTACAAGGCAAAACAAAAGGCTATGAATGGGGTTTGCCAGGTTACACAGAGATATAAGATAGTGCTCAACAGACTTCTATCTGCTTACTCATTCATATAGAATCATGTATGTATCTTGATTGTTCCATTATCATAAAAACTTTTATGACAGAGAAAAAAAGAAAATTACATATTGGTAAAATTCACACGAGAATGTGCAAAATAATATATAAGCAACGCTTCTGTACAGGAAGTGCACATGTGTATTTTGTTCTATCATTTCGTACCAAATCACACATGTGAGACACAACTGTTCCAGTGTCCACTGTCTAAGAAGGGATATCCACTCAATTTAACAAAATCCCCTCTTATTTCCAGTTTTATCTCCAGTTGTACTGGTGTAGTCCATTTGTATGTTCTTTTATTGATGTGTTTGACACCAAGGAGAAGAGGGAATGCCTCAGTTCTTAGAGTAGAAGTGGAGTTCACCACTTTCTAGAGGGGAAGTAGGTGCTGGAACTTCATGTCATAATTTACAGAAAACTCCTAGCTGCTGCCTCCCCTTAGCAAGTGGAATAAAATAGAACCAAGCAGAAACAAAGCCAGTCACCCGTGAGCCAACCAGCAGGGCAGAAGGGTAGCTTGCTATTTTTTTTACTATAGCCTAGTATGTCTTGTATATATGCCAGCTAGCTACCTGACCTGGAAGTATGTTAACTAGCTAGCAATACCAATTGATTATGTATAAATCATTTATTAATCATTACATGACCAGGGAAACCACTCAGGCCAACCAATGAGAGCTCTATATATAGGATCTGCTTGGCAACCACTGGCTCCTTAGTACTGTTAGAGAGAATGCTGATGGTGTATTTTTGATGGTGACATTGGGGTGGATTTAGTAAAGGTGTAGAACATGTTCACATTGCAAACTGAATTTTTCTTCTTCAAGGGACTTTTCACTTAACTTAGGGAATGTGTTGAAAATTCAGTTTGCAAAGAATACCCGATCATGAGCAAGAAAATAAAAAAAAAACAGCATTTTTCTTTGCATGTGATTGGATGATTGACATTGGCAGAGCTTTACTTCATTCACTAAACTAACTGAGAAAATTGAGTACTGTCCATGATACTTTTTTTATTTGCAATATCACCTCAAGCACTAAACTAACTGAAAATTCCTTTGCAGATTGAAAATTCGATTGCTAATTACACAGCCTGTACACCTTTAGTAAATTGACCCCATGACATGGCTGAATATGGGAATATGTTGGTTTTTATTATTGAAGTATATACATTTGTTACTTTTTCTTTACAAATTCAAATATTGTGCTAATCCCTTTAGTGGAATAATTGGTTTTATGCTGTTCAGTCCAGATATTGGGGAAATATATTATTATTTATCAATATATTATTCTGTGTTATAGAGGCTTACACCCTTTCACCATACACTCCCATTATTCTTTTATTTTTAGCAAAAAAATTGTATCCTTCTCACAATTCTAAATTAGATTTTTTATCTTTGCATCTAGATATCATAAAAGCTTTGCCAATTCTAGAAACAATTTACACATTTTTTAACAAGCCTTTAATCCCTCACTGAATCTCACTTAATTTGTTAGACATGTGCATGACGAAAACATTTGTTTTGTTTCGTTTTGATTCGTTAATCTAGTTATTTAGTTTCATTAAATTTGGTTAAATCATTCAATTCATATTCAGGATTCATATTCGGAATTCGTATTCAGAATTCGATGTGTGTCTTTTTCGAATTCTCTTCAGATTTTCCAATTTTCTTCAATTCAAAACGTTCAAATTGATACATTTTGAATCAACCGAATCGAAAACTTTGGATTTTTTTTTTTATTCAATGTGGCAAAGTGAACAAACAAACGAAATATCTTCTTCAAATGATTACAATGACTCTTTAAGCTACCTTTGGCTTAACTCGGTGTTTCTCAATTCCAAGGCGCACCAACAGGTCATGTTTTCAGGATTTCCCTCAGATGGCTGTGGTAAATACTAAGGCAGTGAAACTGATCAAATCACCTGTGCAAAATAATGGAGAGCCTGAAAACATAACCTGTTGGTGCACCTTGAGGACTGGAATTGAGAAACACTTGCTTAACTAAAACAGCATTATTTTGAAATGGTACTCTAATAAAACACACAGTCTTTGATTTCAGAAACATATTTACAGTTCTAATTCCACTGGAATTTGATGTAAAATTCGATTTGAATTTCAATTAGAATTTTCGGAAGTTAGGACGAATTTAGTTTAGTTATTTGGAGCATTTGGTACACTTCATTCATACTGTAATTCGGGTTTTCAGATATATCCGAATCTCCGAATAATGAAAAATGTGTGCGAATATTTATTTGGAGTGAAACGAAACGTACATGTCTAGAACTTGTAGCTGCAGGTACTGTGAATGCATTCATCCTCATATTCACTGTGGAAGCACTGAATCACCCATGTCATTTTTCTCAGCAGCTCAGCTTACCTTTCTTGCCACTCTCAGAGCTCCTGCATTGTGTTTACATTAGAGAAAAAAAGGACGGAAGCCTGCCAAGTCATTGCTGAGAGAGAGGATGAGGGTGAGCTGAGCTGGCTTACACAACAATATCAGTGCTTCTACTGAGAACTTTGAAGTTGGTTTGCTGCACAGTGTTTGCAATTACAGAGTTCAGTGGGTTTTCATTTTAAAATTCACTTATTGTATGTTAACAATTTGTAAATAAATGTTCATAGCCTGGCCCCTGTTACAATTTGGTATTCCAAATCACACTGCAATAGGGGTAAAAATGTTCCCCGCGTCTTTGGGCGCCATTCATTTTTAATGGCACTTCAAACATTAGGCAGTTTTTCCACAATAGTCTCGCTGAGCAACAGAAGCAATCCCAAATTGCCAGATGTGAATGGGGCCTAAGGCATTAGCATTGCCAAGCTTTGAATACATGTTATATGGCATTTTGAAGGGCTCCATTCAATTGATTTGAATCAGAAGGCCAACATTCCAAAAATTCAGCATGGATAATTTCTCATGCACCAAAATGTTGCAAAGTGAATAGCAATGCATCTGTTATGAAAGACATGGTACAATGTATCTGCACACTTGTGACAGTCTTTTTATTAATACAGTGAAGATGTATTAGCCAGCACATTTCTTCTACTTCTATAGCATTATTTTACATTTAAATGATTTTCCAAGGATCTCCATTATTATTGTTTTCCTTTTTTATCACGTCTGGGCACCACAGTTTCCCTGGAATCATTAGTGTAAAGAAATTGAGCTTGGAGTCTGTACTGAACCAGATGTCATTAAACTGACATTTCAAAATTAGCATATTTTCTGTTTATTCAGCACACCACTCCAAAAATCAAGCTTTTTTCATATTTCTGTATTATTTTCATCCAGCAGTAAAGATCATTGTTTATTATGTTTGCCATTGTTATCTATGACTCGTTGCATTGCTACACATTACATTGCCATACTTGTAAACACTTCTAAAATGTAGTTGAAGAGGCTCTATCTTGAAAAGAATGCTGCAAGAATAAAGTGCAGGAACCTAGAGGTGCATGCACATACCTGCAGCAGCCTTACAAAAACCTACTTTCAAAGTTAAATCCCACAACATTTGGACATGACGTACTTCCAAATAATGATAAAAATGGCCTACCCCTTCCTGCTTACTGATCATCTCTATTGGCCAGTGATGCAGCCCATCATTGTGCTAGACTAGTAACAATGGGTGGGAATGTAGCAGAAAACATTGACCTTAGTTGAAGGAATCAGAGCTTTCCCTATCAAAAGGTCTTGGCATTTAAAACTGAAAGGAATGTTTTGGAGGCTGCTGCACTTTATACGAATACCCTTCAAAATTTTTTGAATACCACCATTTTACTATTTTCATTTTTTTAGCAGTTCAAGTCCAGTGAATAACCTGGAATGGTACACGAGTAAGCAGTACACTATAGGAGGGTCAATAAATGTTCAGGCTATTGTGTAGGCCTTTCTTTTAGAGAAATTGCAAAGAAAGCCAAAGGTGAAAATAGTTTCCAACACCATCCAAAGGCATTAGAAGATTGAAGAAACTCTGACAGCAACAAGTCTGACACAACAGAATCAGAAGGCAAGTTTCTGAAAACCAACAGCATTACAAGTGCCTTATAAGACAACCATTTCAAATATAGCCTAACAGTTTTTGTAGTAAGTCTCATTTTCATTTGCGAAGAAAGCACATCAAGCTGCAGGGTTGACAGGCCGAGGGATAGTAAGAAAGCCATTGCTAAAATAACAAAATAAGCAAAAGTGGTTTGGTTGAACCATGAATGACCACCAGTGGACTCATGGAAAGGCTAGCACAAGTTCTAAATGTAAACCCCCATAAACTGGATTTGACTGTACAGGACAGTGAAAGCAGATTCAATAGTGATGAGCTGAACACACTTGGATTCTGTTCGAGCAGAATTTGGTGAACATGAGCTTGGATGCCAAAAAAAAACCCTATTGAAGTCATGAATGTTAAAAATCGGTTCTGGCCATTTTCTAAGCAACTAGGCAAGAGATTTTCAAACAAATGTAATGGTGGGGGCTTGAAACTGCCCTGGGGGACATGTACAAAAGCAAGAAAATAAATAAATAAATAAAAACGTTAGCAGGGAGCATCGATTTTAGTACTGCATAATGTGAAATATTAAAAATGCTCCATTAAATAAGATACCTAGGGGGATGTCTGGACCTTGCCTACGAGGTGGTGCATTAGTGCAATGTATACAATTGAATGCAGTAGCACTGACATTTACGAAGAAAAAAGTGTATTTGAATTGCTGGCAAAATGACAGCTCCCAGACCACTGTTTTAAAAAATAAAGCAGACAGATTCCAATCATCAATTCTAGGCCCTTATCCTAAATGGGGGTATGCCATAGTTGTTAATGGGGGACAACCACACAAATAAAAAAGTGCATGAGCCCCCCCCTCCTGAATCATACATGCCCTCAACTTGGAGGGGGGTGTGTGTATCTTGCTAGTGGGGATCCCCCTGTCAAAGCCCTTTGTCGCCATGTTGATGAGGACATGGGCCTCGTCACCTCTTTGTATATATACAGTCTCTCACAAAAGTGTGTACACCCCTCACATTTTTGTAAATATTTTATTATATCTTCTCATGTCACAACACTGAAGAAATGACACTTTGCTACAATGTAAAGTAGTGAGTGTACAGCTTGTATAACAGTGTAAATTTGCTGTCCCCTCAAAATAACTCAACACACAGACATTAATGTCTAAACTGCTGGCAACAAAAGTGAATACACCCCTAAGTGAAAATGTCCAAATTGGGCCCAATAAGCCATTCTCCCTCCCTGGAGTCATGTGACTCAGTAGTGTTACAAGGTCTCAGGTGTGAATAGGGAGCAGGTGTATTAGATTTGGTGATATCACTCTCACTCTCTCATACTGGTCACTGGAAGTTAACCATGGCACCTCATGGCAAAGAACTCTCTGTGGATCTGAAAAAAAGAATTGTTGCTCTACATAAAGATGGCCTAGGCTATAAGTAGATTGCCAAGACCCTGAAACGGAGCTGCAGCGCGGTGGCCAAGATCATACAGTGGTTTAACAGGACAGGTTCCACTCTGAACAGGCCTCACCATGGTCGACCAAAGAAGTTGAGTGCACATTCTCAGCATCATATCCAGGGATTGCCTTTGGGAAATATACGTATGAGTGCTGCCAGCATTGCTGCAGAGGTTGAAGGGGTGGGGGGTCAGCCTGTCAGTGCTCAGGCCACACTGCATCAAATTAGTCTGCATGGCTGTTGTCCCAGAAGGAAGCCTCTTCTAAAGATGATGCACAAGAAAGCCTGCAAACAGTTTGCTGAAGACAAGAAAACAAAGGACATGGATTACTAGAACCATGTCCTGTGGTCTGATGAGACCAAGATAAACTTATTTGGTTCAGATGATGTCAAGCGTGTGTGGCGGCAACCAGGTGAGGAGTACAAAAACAAGTGTGTCTTGCCTACAGTCAAGCATGATGGTGGGAGTGTCATGGTCTGGGGCTGCATGAGTGCTGATGGCACTGGGGAGCTACAGTTCATTGAGGGAACCATGAATGCCAACACGTACTGTGACATACCGAAGCAGAGCATGATCCCCTTCCTTCAGAGACTGGGCCACAGGGCAGTATCCCAACATAATAATGACCCCCAAACACACCTCCAAGATGACCACTGCCTTGCTAAAGAAGCTGAGGGTAAAGGTTATGGACTGGCCAAGCATGTCTCCAGACCTAAACCCTATTGAGCATCTCTGGAACATCCTCAAATGGAAGGTGGAGGAGCGCAAGGTCTTTAACATCCACCAGCTCTGTAATGTCATCATGGAGGAGTGGAAGAGGACTCCAGTGTGAAGCTCTGGTGAACTCCATGCCCACGAGGAATAAGGCAGTGCTGGAAAATAATGGTGGCCACGCAAAATATTGACACTTTGGGCCCAATTTTCACTTAGGGGTGTACTCACTTTTGTTGCCATCGGTTTAGACATTAATGGCTGTGTGTTGAGTTATTTTGAGGGGACAGCAAATTTACACGGTTATACAAGCTGTACACCCACTACTTTACATTGTAGCAAAGTATCATTTCTTCAGTGTTGTTACATGAAAAGATATAATACAATATTTACAAAAATGTGAGGGGTGTACTCACTTTTGTGAGATACTGTGTGTGTGTGTGTGTATATATATATATATATATATCTGGTTGACTAAACTTAATATGTCTAATATTTCCCATTAATGATTTATCTTTGTAAGTTTATATGTCAATTTACCACATTTCAGATTTCCGTATTTCCATTTCCTTCATGCACAATCACATTGTATATTTAAACTCTGGTAAAAGAGAAGTGTGACTGATTTAGTAGTGGAAAGAGCAGGTAAAATTTCCTATGGAATGCTTTCATTGCAGCTTTGCATGAATGCTTTTGTATACGCACATAGCGAATGTGATCTCTAAACTTATCTAGCAAATTACATACTGGTTTTCAATGTATACTGTGCAGTCCTAGTTTGTGGTGCACGTTGAACATGTATTTCTATTAATTAAATTTACATAGCTTTCACATTTATAATCTTTCCTGACACTTGGCTTGCATGCTCCTACTTGCACAGTCTGCTCATGATGGTGGGGTGGTTTCACCATAAACTACAGATCCCATGATCACTTGTTTGGTGGAACCACAGCAGGTGGGGCTAAGCATGACCATCCACACGTGGACAAACAAAGGGCCTGTCAAGCAATGGAGACTATGCTGAAAAGCACATCTCCTGTGATTTCACTGCATCACACTCTAGTCAAGCGGTTCTCAACTCCTGTCCTCAGGACCCACTAACAAGCCAGATTTTAAGTATTACCTTGGGGAGATGCAAACTAGAATACTGCAATCACTGAGCAGCAAATTATATCACCTGTGATGTATTTCAGTTATCCTGCAAACCTGGCCTGTTAGTGGGTCCTGAGGACAAGAGTTGAGAACCACTGCTCTAGTCCAAGCAAGCAAATATGATATTAAGGATGACAACACTGCCAAAATTTGGAATGCACTGGTGCAGTGATATTATCTTGTAAAAAAAAAGTGGTGAAGGAACGTTTTAGGTAGCTAGCTGTACATATTGAATTAAAAATAATTGATATGAAAAAATGCTTTAAACAATTGCATTTAATTATGGTAGGCTAACCACACCAGCATATTAAAAAAACTAATTAGAAGGACTTTTCTTTCCTCAGTGGTCTATTTTGAACACTGCATATTTATAACTCCTTTGTTAATTTCAGGTTATCTGATTTAGGTAATCATGTATAATAATAATCTACCTCAAGTTGTGAATTATACTTTACTAAAACAAGGTCTATACAAAGAGGATTAAATACCATTGTTCTAAAGTAAATGCTAGTTAGTTAAGACTACGGGAACTAAATGCATATTATGCAGAGAATATGAACTATTGTTTGAGAAAAGCAATTTTACAATGGCCATAATTAACAATCACAAGGGCTGTAATCGTGATTTATGATTTTTACTGGCAACCTTATCCAAAAGCTTGATTGAACCTCTGAAATAATTCATAAAAGCTAAAGTTTGTCACCATGTGCTGCTCACAATTAAGGATGGGATCAGGCTTGTTCGGAAGCAAACATGCCCAAGCCCGCCGGGAAGTGAACTCTGCACTGCGCTAATCACAGGCAGTGAGACATTCCCCGATCGTTGCAGCCGCGCATCAGGGAAATGTCTCACTGCCACCATCTGCTGACATCATCCAGAGGCCCAGCCCTATATGACATCACCTCCCGAGGCGTGATGGGGATGTGACGTCATAAGGGGTGGGACCTCCAGATGACAACAGTTAGTGGCCCTGCCCTATGCCAATATAAGTCAATGCAGAGCACAGATACAGCATTAGTCCGTGAGATTGCGTCATGTCAACATGGGAAGAAGGACAGAGGGAGAATACAGTGGAGATGACAGCAACAAAAGAGCAGAAGACAGAAGACCAAGGAGAAGATAGAAGACCCCTCAGAAGAAAGAAGGCCCCACAAAAGAGCAGAAGAAAGAAAGAGCTAGAGAAGGAAGAATAATATTAATAAAATATTTCATAGAGCTGTGTAATGTGGTTTTTTTTACACTTTTTTACAGGTGAATGGGTAGGGGCACTATGCACCCCATACTCATTCACATAGGGTGGGGGGCCGGGATTTGGGGGCCCCCTTGTTAAAGGGGGCTTCCAGATTCCGATAAGCCTCCCACCCGCAGACCCCGACAACCAACAGCCAGGGTTGTCAGGACGAGGCCCTTGTCCTCATCAACATGGGGACAAGGTGCTTTGGGGTGGGCGGCGCTGGGCCCCCCTGCCCCAAAGCTCCCACTCCCCATGTTGAAGGCGTGTTCAGCCTGGTATGGTCCGGGGGGGCGCTCACTTGTCCCCACCCCCTTTCCTGACCTGCCAGGCTGCATGCTCAGATAAAGGTCTGGTATGGATTTTGGGAGGGACCCCACGCCATTTTTTTTTAAAAATGGCTTAAAATCCATATCAGACCAAAGGGTCTGGTATTGTCTTGGGGGGGGGGAAACCCCATGCAAATTTTTTTTCCCCTATTTTTGAGGGGGTTCCCTTTCAAGATCCTCAGCACACAAGTCGCACAGCAAGTCGGATCATCATTATCCGACTTCTGGTGCGACTTCTATTCAAATCAATGGGCTTCCATAGGGAACCATTGATTTTGAATAGAGGCAGAGAAACGCAGCTGAAAGCTAGCGCGGAAAAACGTGCATTGACGCCAATGCAAAACGCTGATAAAATTGCATTTTTAGTGCCGCTTTTTTCCTGGCGTTGTTACAGCTCTTTTTTTTTTTTTAAACACCTGTGTGTATGAGGCCTAATAATTGCAGTAAACTGACAAAATGTAATTATCTAGTTAAATGAAGTGGATGGATGATGCTGGATCCCTGGGAACTTTTCTTATTATTACCCAATAAGGTAAAAATCATTTAGGCATATAGTGCCTGAACATTGGGCTGTCAGTTTCTGGACACTAATATGGTTTCTACAGTTCCCCAACTGAATGAAGTAAATCTAGAATTGAAGCACCAAGCCATTATACTTCAGTCAAGATACAGTGTTATTCCAATGTATAATTAAATAAGAACTGTACATATAGCCAGCCCGATATTCATTTTGCATTGGAATAAACTTGCATTAGCATGTTGCAGTGAACGGACTTCTCCATTCCAATAATTCCAAGTATTCACTTTTTCCAATGAGGCTTTATCTGTGCAGGTAACCTGGGGCAGCCATGGTTAGGTTTAATTAGGAGAACAATGTTATTGCATGTTATACATGTTGCTCCAAGTTTACAGTAAAAGTTGATTCAACTGCTCAGAGCCTAGCCTGAAGTTATGTGGTGCATGTGAGGTCTTGGCATAGTATTAAAAAACTTGGGTCCCTAACAGCAATATGGGGTATGTATAACATCACTATGACAAAGGTTTATTCAGCAAGACAAAAAGGAAGTGGTAGTTGTCATGAGTAATCGCAAGGAGAAACAGCAACCAGTCGCTGGTGTTGTACCTGGTTAGGTGACAGGTTCTCCGGTAGCGAGGGGGTTGCTATTTTGACTCTCTCCCTAGCTGTCCATCTCCACCGGTCACCGGGAGTGGACTAGCTTTACGGAGATCTATGGCCTGGTCACTAGGTATGGGAAGAGAAGAGTTAAGTGAGAGCACCAGTGAGGTCCGTACTATGTGCTCGGCAGGACCCCATTCAGGGAGCAAAGTAACACAGGTAAGCTGACTGGTGGAGTGGGAAGAGTCTCAGCCTGTCCCCCCAAATGCAACACAAACATACAAGTGTGTAGGACATGGGACGAAGGAGCTTATGGAGGAACTCCATACTTGGGTACTGCACATATGTGGCTCATCTGTGATCTGGGAGGCTGTCTTAATATTTGATTCTTCACACGACCGCAGCTCCTGGGCATTAGTGAGCACACCTTCGGGAAAAGTGTGCAATAGTGACCCGGTTCAATGCCTGGCGTAGCCCAAATAAGCCCAGGGGGTATGAAATTCGGGATGGACAGCATTGCTACACCACTGCAGTGCTCTGCGTTCATCATCATACAAGGTCCCCCCCCCCCCCCCCCCCGCAAGCTCAATACAGGAAGTTAGCAGCTCACTATACTTCTGTCAAATCAAAAGTAAGCAGTGTTTTGAAAAGGGATAAAACATGGGGAAATATGCATGTATTGTAGAGATATACACAGATAAGCCATAACATTAAAGGCACTGCCAGGTAAAGTGAATAACATTGATTATTTTATAACAATGGCATCTGAAAGTGGGTGGGATAAATTAAGCAGGAAGTAAACATGCTGTCCCTGAAGTTGATGATTTGAAAGCAAAAAAAAAATGGACAAGCAGAAGGATTGGAGATACTTTGGCAAGGGACAAATTGTAATGGCTAGAGGACTGGATCAGAGCATCTCCAAAACTGCAGCTCTTGTGGGTTGTTCCTGGTTTGCAGTGGTCAGGACCTACCAAAAGTGGTCCAAGGAAGGGAAAACTGGTAATCTGGTGACAGGGTCATGGAAAACAAGGCTCAATCATGCACATAGGGAGCAAAGACTGGCCCATAGAGTGTGATCCAATAGAAGAGCTACTATAGCTCAAATGGCGGAAAAAAATATTGCTGGTTATAGGGCTGTGCCCGATGCTGCTCCGTGTCCTCAGCCAAAAGCGCAATGGGCATGTGAGCATCAGAACTGGACCACAGAGCAATAGAAGAAGGTGGTCTGGTCTGATGAATCACATTTTCTTTTACATCATGTGGATGACCTGGTGCATGTGTGTCACTTTCCTATAGAAGAGATGGTACCACAATGCTAGATCCAAGTGTGCTTCTGCTTTTTTATATACACTCCAAAATATCTGTTTTCCACACTTACAAACATAAAGATGTCTTTAAAAAATGTACATCCATTTAGATGGTGCTGCTAACAAGTTCAAAAACTTCAGGGAGCACTTCAGAAAGAAATACACATTACATACAGTATCTCACAAAAGTGAGTATACCCCTCACATTTTTGTAAATATTTTATTATACCTTTTCATGTAGCAACACTGAAGAAATTACACTTTGCTACAATGTAAAGTAGTGAGTGTATAGCTTGTATAACAGTGTAAATTTGCTGTCCCTCAAAATAACTCAGCACACAGCCATTAATGTGTAAACCGCTGGCAACAAAAGTGAGTACACCCCTAAGTGAAAAGGTCCAAAAGGTGTCAATATTTTGTGTGGACACCATTATTTTCCAGTACTGCCTTAATATTCTTGGGCATGGAGTTCACCAGAGCTTCACAGGTTTCCCCTGGAGTCCTCTTCCACTCCTCCGACGACATCATGGAGCTGGTGAATGTTAGCGAGCTTGCGCTCCTCCACCTTCAGTTTGAGGATTCCCCACAGATGCTCAATAAGGTTTAGGTCTGGAGACATACCTGGCCAGTCCATTATCTTTACCCTCAGCTTCTTTAGCAAGGCAGTGGTCGTCTTGCAGGTGTGTTTGGGGTCGTTATCATGTTGGGATACTGTCCTGCGGCCGAGTCTCCAAAGGGAGGGCATCATGCTCTGCTTTGGTATGTCACAGTACATATTGGCATTCATGGTTCCCTCAATGAACTGTAGCTCTCCAGTGCTGGCAGCACTCATGCAGCCCCAGACCATGACACTCCTATCACCATGCTTGACTGTAGGCAAGACCGACTTGTCTTTGTACTTCTCATCTGGTTGCTGCCACAAACGCTTGACACCATCTGAACCCAATAAGTTTATCTTGGTCTCATCAGACCACAGGACATGTTTCCAGTAATCCATGTCCTTAGTCTGTTTGTGGGCTTTCTTGTGCATCATCTTTTGAAGAGGCTTCCTTCTAGGACAACAGCCATGCAGACCAATTTGATGCAGTGTGCAGCGTATGGTCTGAGCACTGACAGGCTGACCCTCCCACCCCTTCAACCTCTGCGGCAATGCTGGCAGCATTCGTACGTCTATTTACAAAGACAACCTCTGGATATGACGCTGAGGACATGCACTCATCTACAAATTTGCACTTTTATACAAGCTGTACACTCACTACTTTACATTGTAGCAACGTGTCCTTTCTTCAATGTTGTCACATGAAAAGATATAATAAAATATTTACAAAAATGTGTGGGGTGTACTCACGTTTGTGAGATACTGTAAGTATTTCCACTTCAATTATGCAGATAGAAAAGGATCAATAAACCTTTTCTGTAGAGCACAATAATATTTACTGCTGGTTAGCCACAAAGTAAAATATGTATGCTATTTAGATAGCATTAAAAATAATAAACCAATGGGTGACCAATGTAATTTTATTAAGTTGGCCACACAGGAGCAGATATTATGATGATTAATTGAAGATTCCAGAGTTTCTCTAAAACCACCATCCAGCATTGTGCAACTACAATTTGTTTAGGCTCAAATTAAATTTTGTCACATGCTTTCCTGAACAGAAGCATTTTATATTTTATGTTGGTAAATGTGGTGTTGAATATAATTATTTCCATTCATTTAAAAAGCTTTTGCAAAAAGAAAATAATTGCATCTATTTTCCGGCACGCTAGATTATCAGTGATTGAATGATTCTACTTATGGTTGTTGATTGCAGATTCTCATTGCTTAGAAGTCTTATAGAAGGTAGGTAGGTCACTCAAGTCAGAAAACAGGCATGCCTTTTTGTAGTTTATTTGCTGGATCAACTTAAATGGGGTGAGGGTGAGCCTTGGGATACTCCAAAAGCAACTAGCAAGAATGCAGCAGAGGACACTAAAGCTGATCTGCTCCTTCAGGGTGTAACCATCCTCTGGATTGCTAAGGTTAAATTAACGTCAATGCAGGAACACCTTTAACAAGACTTTAGTTCTGAGTAAACTGTAATGAGCTCACCCAAATGTGCCAAGGAAAGTCTCTAAGATCCTTAAGGCTAGTACTCATTGTGTCCTGGGTATTATATTGCCTCCTGTAGTACCAGACAGTCTCTTTATTTGGTGCCTGCAGTCTGGATCTCCTGTAGAGCTTCCTGCACTGCTTCAGGATACTCAGGATGGAGGTCCTGGAGCTCAAACTGGAGCTGGGACCCCAAAACATTTTTTTAGTGTTATAGCTGGCCACCCAGGGGTGCCTTGGTCCTCAGGGTGGGTCTTACTTCACCAGGAACAAGAGACTGCTGTTCTAGGAGCATTATACCCCTCTCAGCCCCCTGCTGGTCACTCATTCTCCTGACCAGGGATTAGCTGAAAGTGTATGAATATGAAGGCCAGGGTCAGACTCTCCCATCCGGCATATCCCAGAATTCAGTGGGATGCAGGGTAAAGTAGTTGAGCATGTACCAGCAGAACCCAGAACAGACAAAAGCAAATGATTACTGTTCCCCTGCTACAAGGAAACCAAACACTAAATTTGCCTAAAACACTAGCAATCTAATTAGGAGAGGAGTACATTTGTCCTGCATACAATATTTGGATTATAGTACACAATACAAATATTCAGTCTTTTCCAAAGAGACCATTGGTAATTCATCAGCATTGTTTAGGTATAATTTTATCAGCCAACCACTCTAACAGTTGCTAGTGTACTATCAAATTCAGTGGCGGCTGGTGTTTTTTTTTGAGGTGGCGGTAAACAAAACCAACCCTCTGGTTGGTCACATCCCCCCGCGCTGTCGGTCGGATCACCCACTCGCGGTCTGTCGAACATCCAGCTCCGCAATTACTCCATCTAGGCTATGGGCAGGCAGTGCTCCTATGGGCGATGAGCGGCGGCTTATATTGTTTCTCCTCCTCCTTTGCATCACAGCGGCTTCTGCCATGTGCCTTCTCCCTCCTCCTCCTAGGCACCCAACAGGATCACCTGTCCTTTCAACCAATTGGGTGATGGGTCTCAGGACCCGCTTCCTGACTGCCCGGGAGGAGGATCATTGTGACAATAGTGAATATTCATTCACTATTGTCACACAACTGGGTGGGCTCGGAGCGCAGTGCTCTGAACCCACCCTTTTTTGAAGCCTGTCAGAGCCTCTGGCTCTAATCACGTGCTTCAAACAAAAACACACCCCATTGGAATTCATGAGTCCAGCGCCCCGCATGTAGATTTGGGGGTGGACGCATGGATAGGGGTGGCGGTGTCCATGCTCTCCTAATGGATGGATCATCACTGATCAAATTTGAGGACAAACTCTTTTACCATGCACTTTAACACAATTGCTTTTATATGATCACTTGATATACATTGGCATGCAGAGCTAGAGCTTAAAGTATATCTAAAGCCAGATTTTTTTTTCCATTTTGGAGTAGGGTAGGGCTAAAGCAGCTGTCAGTTTTTACCATCTATGTCTCATTATAAGAAGGTTTCCCTTTACTTCCTTTTATATAGACACTGCAGGAAGTTAGAGGATGCCTTTTCAATGTGAGAAAGATTCCCTTTAGTCAATTGTCAAAGTGTACTTATTGGAAGATTTCTCTTCTATTCCTGCTCTGGTGGCAGGTCACACTTGTGGATTTAACCTTATTTTTTCCCATTGACATTGGTGATCAGTACAGCTAGAGAGGGGGATTCTCCTTAATGAGGACACAGACAGCAATAAAAACCTAAGAGTGATTTTAAGCCCTCGCCACTGTATCAACATCTTAAAAGGTTTTGCCTTTAGTTATACTTTAAGAGCCCTAAAGCTAAAGCCATAAAATGGGTGGGTTCTATTGATAAAATATTCTGCACTTTCCCTATACTTACTGTATGACCTGAAAACTATACATATTGCTTTTATATTTGAAAAGGATTGATAAATAGAAAACACATTTCAACATCAAGGCAGATTTTCTGGGTCTTCGCTTTAATTTTTTTCACATTTCTGTATACTTTGCTTTGAAACTGTGAATAAAGAAAATGAATGATAATTCAAAGAGCTCCAAGAGGAAGATTGCCTTATTTCAGCTAATTATCCAAGTACTGTGTTTCTTTACTGTCCATTTGATTGTCAATTATGTATGCTTTACAGAAGACACCTGAGACAAAGTAAAAACGTAGGGCGTTCTCTTTTTGCAAGTACCCCCACTGACCCATGCTCCTACAGTGGGCCTGACTGAAGCTAGGTTAGAAATAGCTTGAATTTACTGGATCAAAGTGCTAATAATGCTAGAGAACTATTTTACAAGGTAATAGTAGTCTCCTTTGGTCTCGGGGTCAAACAACATTTTTTCAAGTGCCCTTATGTACCCATGCTTCCAAGTTGCTTCCAAGATCAGCTTATACTTACTAGTTATAGTTTGGAAAATGCTAGAGAAAAGTTTTACTAGGTTGGTACAGGCATTTTTTGGCCCAGAGGTTAGACAACATTAGGCAGGTATGGTCACAACACAGCCAGGCACATTAAAATATAACTAAAGGCAAAACTTTTTTTTTTTTTTGGATAGAGAGGAGAGGGTTTAGAACCCCTGTCAATTTTTATTGCTGTCTGTGTCCCCATTAAGGAGATTCACCCATTCACCCTCTCTATTTGTCCTGTTTACCATTATCATTGAAACTGAAAGTAAAACAAAATCCCAAATGTTGGGTTGTCCCCAGAAAAGTAATAGAGGGGAAATCTTCCAATGGGGACAATCGTTCTGGTGACCTGGGGGTCCCCAAGGAATTCCCTTAACCTGTAGGGCAGGGGTAGGCAACCTGTGGCCCTCTAGCTGTTGCAAAACTACAAGTCCCATCATGCCTCTGGGAGTAAATGTACCCATCTGCCCTGCAATGCCTCATGGGAAATGTAGTTCTGGTTGCCTACCCCTGCTGTAGGGATTTCCTCTCACTTCCTGTTTAGTTATGGGACAGCTTGCACACTCCCAAGCCCGGTTGTTTGAGTCTATTTGGACACACAGGTTGGCTCAGCCCCACCCCCTGCTCTCTTCTCACAGTCGTTTGCCTGACAGCAGCAGGAGCTAATGGCTCCTGCTGCTCTCAGCTAAGCCTATGAGAGCCAGGAGAGGGGAGAAGAGTGCACAGTGCTGGACCAGGATTGGGCTCAGGTGAGTATTTGGGGGTGGGGGGCTGCAGGGGGTGCTGCACTTAAAATGATTTTTACCTTAAAGTGGAAGTTAACTTCCATGCATGACTTTTACCTATAGGTAAGTCTATAAAAAGGGGTAATGTAAATATCTCCTAAACATGCAATGTTTAGGAGATATGTACTGTACATGCAACCAGTGACATCACTGGTGCATGCGCTCTGAAGGAACAGCTACCCGTGCCGTTTCTTTAGGGCCCTGTGCCGTGACCGGCTGCTCCCGCACGCATGCGTGGGAGTGACTCGCAGCTCTGGCCAGTCATAGAGCCGGAGTCCCCGGACCCGGAAACAAGACAGGTGAAGATGGCAGTGGCCTCCAGATCTGAGCGGAAGGGCTTCATGTTAAGGTAAGTGTGACATAATGCGTTGGATGCAATGCATACTAGCACATTATGGCTTTACCTTGAAGGGTAAAAAAAAAGAAACTTTCAAGCGGTTTACAACCTCTTTAATGCATAGAATGCATTAAGGTGAAAAAAAAACTTTTGACAACCACTTTAAATCAAATTTGTGATGCCTGGTAGAGTTGAGCGAACACCTGGAAGTTCGGGTTCTGCTGGTCCGTCCGAACTTCGGGACAAAGTCCGGGTCCGGGTCCGGACGGAACCCGAACGATCGCACGGACGTAAGATACGTAATTTCTCCAACATTTGGCGAACTTTCAAAGAAAAAAAAATGGGAAGTTCCATTTCGGTATTACACGATCATACGTAACGTAGGTTGCGTAATACAGTGTGAATGGAATTGTACTTCGGGAAGGCGAGTCTAGACCTCCGGTGACGGTAGAAGTGGACAGAACAAAGGCCCAGGCCCCTGAGGCCGAGATACTGACCGGTCTCGACGCTCAGTGAGGGTGCGTACGCACGCCCTCGTCGGCCAGTGCCGTGTCCCGGGATTTCTTTGCCGTGCCCATCGACAAGGAAGTCTCGCGTACGTGGTCACTACAGT
>BLSH010050119.1:931329-955644 GCA_018402905.1 Glandirana rugosa
CCACTCTCCCCTTTTTTTGTCTGGATTCGGTTAGGAGCGCTCCACCCTGCTACTCCATTTTACTTTGATACTATTTGTTTAGTGGCATACTGGCGCTTGGCTCCTTGAGTTTAAAAATATCCCTACTTCCTGTGTGTCCAAATTTGTGATCTGCACACTCCATGTGTAAGCCTAGTCAACCCTTGCCCTCAGAAATACGGATCTTGGCATATTTCTCTATGTTTCAGAGTATAGCAAAACAATTTATTTGCAACCTGGCTATTTTTTGAAGATCCCCTTATATCCTGTACAATATGAGGATTTGTTTTTAATACTTTGACCACTCACCCCTGAGGAAGATCTTTGATCAAACATCATCGAAACACGTTGGGTCATCTTCTGCCACCAGCAGGCAGTTCCATTGTTCTTTTTAAGCTTGTTTTGCTATCCCCCTACGTATCATGTAGATTAGTTATTACATGTTTATATTCACTTCATTTTTGTCTATGTCTTTGATTTGAACCATCACCTTGTTTAGGAGGTGTGTTTTTTCTCTCTCTTATTTTAAAATGTATCAATAAGTGTAAATTTTTTACACATGATACCTTGTTCTTGGTGAGTTTGTCTCCCCATTTAAAGTCCCAGAGGGGGTTTCTCTTGTGCTTCTCCATACTATGTCCGGGAGGGGGGTAGAAACGCTCTAACATTTTGAGGATACAGTTGACAGCAATCTATATATTCGTTTTTTCTTTCAATATGTCACAATCAATAACTGTTTGCATTCCAAATTGAAAGCAATATTACGATGGTGATCAGCATATTTTTAGTTGGATAATTTTCTTGTGCATGCTTTATCAAACTGAAACCATTCTATATTATACACACACTTCAAGTCTTTTAGAAACTTCAAAACAATTCAGATAAAAAAAAAATTGATTGCAAATGGTCAGAAAATGGGCACTCACTGAATATTTGAATATATCTTTGGAACATAAAAAGGGCTTATTGAGAGGTTACATAAAATGTGGCCTAAAGCTCATCTAGCTTCACAACAGAAGGGATATTGGAGGTAGAAACCCCTCCACAAATGTAGACTGACATTAAGTTAACATTTACAGCAAACAACCTATTTTAATCAACGCATTTGGCACTACAGATGTGAGAGAGCAGAACCAAAGAAATCTGCTAAAAAAGGACAAAGTACAAAAACTTACAGCTCCCGAATTTTAGAGGGCATGCGTGAGCATCCATAGGAAAGTCTTCAAGCTGCATAGGGCATTCTGCAGAAATTGTCAGTCTGTGCAAATAAAAAAGAGGAAAAAGTTGAATTCTACAGCAGTGCAGTTAGTGGGTATCCAATCTTTGCCTGAATGCTTATGAGTGTTGGCTGCAACATTATTATAAAGATGCTAAAGACAAGTCAAACTGCAAAATGAAACCTGATGTCCATTTGAAACATGTATTAGCATCTCTTAAGGTATCAGATTTTTTTATGTATTGAATGAAAAATGCAGATGTGTCAGGTTTTACCTGTTAGCTCCCACAGCTGTCAAACTGCATTAACATGAGAAAACTCCTATCTGTCTATCTGTTCATATAAAATACAGCCTTTACTCCCATGACACCATTTCTCAGAGGACAGCTCTCTTATCATTGAGCCAAATGTCTCACTGCCAGCATCTTTATATGCTGAGCTATGAAATGAATTTATCCTGAAAGTCTTAGAACGGAGGAGGATTTCAATCATGCAGTTGCTGACACCACAGGCAATAGAATAGTAAAAACGGTTGCAAAACAATCATGCATTCTGTCATTTGTTTTTCTTATACTCGAATACCATCTGATGTGTTTAATTATTCAGTGAAAACTTAAAATACATTCCTAAATAGCTATGCTGCTGATTTCCTTTTTTTCCCTTTTGGTTCAGCTTTGGAGGTATAAAATATAATACTAAACAAAAGGTTATGAAAGAAAGAATAAGGAGGATAGACTGCATTTAGATCTTCTGATGCTGAAGTCTTTAGTCTGTTGGTTCAAAAGCAAGTTATGACATTTCTTAAAATACTGGCTATTACTTTCTTGTGACAGCTGGCTGAGAGTTGTGGCTGGTGTATCCATTTTATGACATATGACTACATCCCTCTGTTTTATATCGGTGTTCATTCCAGTACCCCCTCCATAGATACAACTATAAGCCTTGATCAACCAAGGACTAATTAGACTGCATTACCTGACATATACACTGCACATCATCAAATTCTTTAAATGGGCTGCGACTGGCTAACAGTTTCTTTGAAAAAATTTACCTCTGAATACAGCCATATTTTGTCGAAATTTAGCATAGAAATGATAATCTTTTGCATTGATCTGATAAATGAGATATTTCAAAAGGAAAAGGTCATCTTTTTAGCAACCCTGTCACTATCCTACTCCTATAGTGATGAAAGCCTACTTGTCTCCTGTAGTGATGAAAGCTAAGCAATTCGAGCTGTGAGTGTCTTTCTTAAGGATGGCACCCTTTGTATCCACATAGGTGGCACAAAGCTATTGTACATTTCTAATAAGCCCTCCAATTCTTACATTTAGCATCTGCTCCATTAACACATTTTTTTCTAATGCACTTTCCTAAATCCACCTCTCTAGCCTGGAAGCTGATAAAGGCAATGTGATAGCATCTGCCAAATAGTTCTACAGGTCTACAGGGTTAAGCAGTCCCAAAATGCTACCCAAATTGCTTGTTCCTGGATTGTGGCAGCCACCAGTAGCAATCTGAAACAAACAGCACTGTACTTAAAGGGGTTGTAAAGGCAGTTTTTTTTTATGTTAATGTATTCTATGCATTAAGATAAAAAAAAACCTTCTGTGTATAGCAGCCTCCCTAGCACCCCCAATTACTTACCTGTGCCCCTTCTCTCTCCGGCGATGCCGACGAATGTCTAAGCCATGCAGGGCACTCCACCTGAATGGCTGAGACACAGCAGCGGTGGCATTGGCTCCTGCGGCTGTCAATCAAAGTCAGCCAGCCAAGCAGGGGAAATAGGGGTCAGGGCTCCGTGTCTGAATGGCTACACTGAGCCCTAACTCAGCTCGGGTGCCCCCATAGGAAGCTGCTGGCTGAGGGGCACTCGATAGGAGAGAGGGGCCAGGAGCTGCAAAGAAGGAGAAGAGGAGGATCCGGGTTGCTCTGTGCAAAACCAACTGCACAGAAGAGGTAAGTATAACATGTTTATTATTTAAAAAAAAAACAAAAAAAACAAGACTTTACAATCACTTTAACATCTTGTAATAGACTAATAATACTGTTTCTCCCTCCATAAATGGCAGACGCATGCCAGAGACTGTTATTCAGCATGCCTACTAACTAACAAGACAGAAAGTTTTTCAACACAGTGATGATTAAGGAACAGTGCCCCTTGAACACTAAATCACTCACTTTGGGGTCAAGGGCAAAATTTGTCATTATGAACTTACTGACATCATGGTAATGGATGCAATTATGTAATGCAGATATAGTAACAGGGAATTTCCTGCAAAAGGACACTTTAACTTAAGTTCAATTAAACAATTAGGAGAGTAAGCGTGATTAGCTTTTTTTCACTATCAGTAACCATACTATAATTTTGCTCATGCCACCATATTATTTTAGGCCACTGTTCCAGATTACAGGTATTAAAAGTAAACAGTGATCCCAATAGGATCCAACTGTGACTGCCCTCACCAGCACATGTATCAACTAAGGCGTCATGCACATGGGCTTTACAGAATACATAACCTAACAGAGGCCCTGTTGTATGCATAATGCTATCACATAGGGGGGCCATTGACATACCATTGGCGTGGTGAAAATAGCTTCATCTACAGAGCCTGCCCTTGTCTCATTCTCTCACAGATACTGAATAGCTTGTGCAGCTTCTGCAGCATGGCCAGCATTGAGTTCAAGTGAGTGGGTATATAACATATCAGAGGCTGGCAGGCAGTTTGTATTGCCACTGCATTTTGGCAAGGCAAACACTCATAGGTTATGACTGCCTGAAGTGGCCTGCTACAGGACATTCCAGAAGCCAGTGTACCTGATCCAGGAACCACTGCACTGTCAGTACATGTGCCAGGCAAGGTACTTGTGTGAACATTCCCTGCAGAATAGTGGACAGTAGGTTAATGCCATAGTAACACACCACCTTGCCTGACACAAGATGGCATGAGGTCAGCCACTTCTTGACCTGCCTCTAAAGAACTGTCAGAATCTCTGTCTCAGAGTGGCTTCTCTCCACCAGCCATACCACCTGCAAAACTGTTGAATAGACTCTGCGGGGGAGGGGTGGTGACAGGCAGTTTTAAAGAATCAGAGGAGGTAGCCATTTAGTAAAAAGGGGAAGAAGTGACCATGTTGTTATCTATACAAATGTGTAGGACAGCTCCAGTGGTGTGCTTCATCTGCATCCATCCCAGCCATCAGAAAATGTACCCAGTGTGCCATGAAGGAGAAATAATGTCCTGTCTCATGTTTGCTGGACCACTTATCTGTGGTAATGTGCGCTCTGCTGCTAACAGCGCGGTTCCACCTCATAGACACCTTATTTCCCACATGATGATGGAGGGCAGGGATGACATGGGCAAAAAAAATGACAGCTGGGTACCTCTCACTGCAGTGCAGCTCAAGCCATAAACTCACAGAATGGGGCTGACTTCACAAGCTGGTGAGGGAGCAACAGTAAAGTCAGCAGGTGTGTCAAGCTGGCATTGAGGCGCTGGGCATAGGAGTAATGCAGAGGGAATGTTTTGCTTATGCTTCAGCAGCTGTGGAAGAGACACCTGTTTGGTCAAGGATCCTCTTAAAGACAGCAGGGAGAGATTGGAGACATACTGTATATCAAGGTTTAAACATACATTGCGTGGCCTAATGCTGATTCTCTTTCCTGCCTAATGTGCCATAAGGTAAGAGTATGAAACCCCTTGTGAGACTTCCATCTCTATAGCTTGAGGAGGCAGAAAGTAGTGGAAGCAACGAAAGTAGTTAGGATTTAAAGGAATACCTTTTCTTGGTTAGCTCATTAGACTGAAAATGCAAATTTCAAAACATATTATAATTCTTCATCCGAAATTATGTCAGATATCATGCCTGCTAAAGAAACCTAATCTGTTTTGCAGGCTTGCTGTTGAATAAGACAAAACAATACAGCTGAAAAGCCCTTCCATATGTTCCCCGGCACTCACCAACTCTCACAATATACCTTTAAACAAAACCATACCATGACCTTTTCTGGCAAATTTATAATCTGATCGAAGATATTTTTTCAGGCATCCATTCACTACTGCTTCCTCCTCCACAGTCTGACAATTTTACATAGTTACATAGTTAATCTGGTTGAAAAAAGACAGAAGTCCACCTAGTTCAACCAATAAAAGTGAAAAAAAATCATACAATCCTATATACACAATCCTATACCCACAGTTGATCCAGAGGAAGGCAAAAAAAAACCCCAGCAAAGCATGATCCAATTTGTTCTAATGTGCATGTTTTCATCTTATGTACAGCTTACTCATTCCTTTGTTCATAGATGTTCTTGGTCAAAGGTATAAAGCAAAATAAAAAATATGACAACCAGGAAACTACAATTTTTAGAAGGAGAGGATAGCAATGGTAACCTTCATAGTTCCTCAAGAAAGATTTTCTTTAATGCATAAAGCACCTTGTAGAATGTGTGCACAGCCGCAATAAACCTTTAGTACGACACTTCCAATAAACCTTGGTATAATTTAATAAAGCTTGTCTTTTCATTTTATTAATTTCAAAGACAAGTGAAGCCCAGTATTCTGTAAAATGCATTATGCATGTCAATGAAGTCCCAAACCACCATTTTTGTACTACTCCCTCCCTGACTTGCAGGTGAAAAACTAATATGAACAAAATGTTTCATTATGGGTTTACTTCAAAACAAATTAACCTGGTTATAAATAAATAAGTATGGTTTGATTGCAGAAGTCAAATTTAATGTACTTTGTTTTTGTACTTTAATCTCCCGTGCTGTCTATGCTTGTTAAGTGTGGATCCAGTGTATCGCATACCTTTGTTTATTCCATCCATATTCCTGTTCAGAATTTGTCAGCTTTAGAATACCAAATAGCATTGTTTGCATGTTAATGTTTCTCTTCAAAGTGGCGTGTATTGGGCAGCAAGAGACTGAAAAGAATTAAAAATACTAAATTGAAGCTGAGGCGTGTTATTCTCTAGGCAGTCTATGGCTTCCCAGGGGATATCCATTTACCATTCCTAATGTAATGTACTTTCACTTCAGTGGCATGAAACTAAATGGGTCTCCTGGTTGCTTGCTTGCTACTGATTTCATTCTATGATGTTAGTTTCAAGCACTGCCTGATGGCAAAAATGAATGCTTGAGAGTTAGTTCATGTATATTAGCGCATAAATGGCATGAAATAGTCTCATGTAAAGTCGTAGTGTATGAGTCTTTTAGAGAAAACTAATCCTAAGCTTTTTCATCTCTGGTTATCTGATGGTTTATGGTTATTTTTAGTGCCCTTTAACTAAAATGATGACATCACAACAGGGTGTATAACATTTAAAAACAGTGTACTGAACAACTTCCTATGGAAACATCAGATTTTATGATTTCACTGACCCCTATACAGTATATTTAAAATGTATACCTCATTGATATTCTTTTTATCATCTTTGATGGAGTATAGTAGGAAATTGATTCCAGTCACTCCTCATTTTTGTTTTTGGACCCAAAATGTGTTTGGTCTACAGTTTAGCACTGTTGCTTTACTTTATTGGGGACCTATGATTGATCCTTACTAAGAACAGTATTTGTACAGATAAATTCAACGAATATTGGAAGACTTCAGCTTGCCAGTACTGACCTAATGGAGTTAGAATATAGGGTGTGTGTATACGCATATAGAGTATAGATATCTGGGTGGCATGATGATGCACTGACAGGATGAGTTCAGGGGCCATATATACCGTTCTGCCCCCGTGACCCTTAGTTGACCAATATTTTTATATTTTTGTTGAAAGGTGCTATTAATCAGCATATGCAGTAAAAAGATGTGAATCCCCAATACTTTTCACAAATGAATATATACATTTATTGTTAGATATTTTGGTAATAAGGAAATTATTGAGGCAGATACGAAAAATCTTGATTTCCTTTCACAAACTTTGTATTGGTTCTTAACCTAGCACCATGAAGTGATAAAATATCACTGAGGGCGAGGGTTCAGCCAAATCTTTTAAAGTGCCAAGTACTACTTCTGATGTTAACAATATAAACTAGCAAAGAAATCATGCTTCCAGACTATCAAAACTGAGAAAAAGCAGCTCGCCTTATACTCTTATACACAATATACACATATGGATGGTTATGAGGGCAAAGCTATTTCTTATGAGACCATCTACTTCTCATGTTAGCCAAGCAGAAGTCATGGGTCAGTATTAGAGACAATACAGCTGATTTCTCAGCTTTTATGTGGTCAGCTAACGCATAATAAATGGTCTCTTGGAGATTTTCATAAAATGTAAACATAAATACATAAAGATCAGAAATGATTTCAAAGATGCAGTTGTGAAGGGGCAATCTTTTATTTACTTTCATTTATGCCATAGAATGCTAGCAATGACTATTCAGAACAATAGTCTTCATATCAAAGTACTGCACATTGTTAGTTATAAGAATGCATGAACAGTGATAGGTCATTTTGTTTGTTTACTGGTTCTTTTCTATGGAACAGAGGTGAAGTTACTTATTTTAAGCAGTAAATCAAATATCTCTCCTTTTCACTGAATCTTGCTGGTTGACATAGGTTTTTGATATTCAGTTAAAGTTGAACTCTGAGCACAAAACAGTAATTGAAATATATTATACAATAGCCAAAAATCTACTTTGTGTTCCCCAAAAGCTTTTGCAAACACAGTTATTAACTTGTAAACGTAGCAGTGATATAAACAGGGTGCTGCTCTCTGCCTATTGAAACAGTAGAGCTGTGGGTGAGATCTAGAGGTCCCTCCCATTACAACCTGCCTGCAGAAAACTACAGGAGGAGGTATGTATACAAGACCAGCCCCCGTGACAAGGATTTTTGCATAGATCTGGTTGAAATACACAATTATCACACCAACATTGAAGAAAGAATTCACAGGCCTTTTGTATTAAGACAAAATTTGCTTATCCTGGAGTTCATCTTTAAAACTAAAGTTTTGGAAAATTCACTTTTACTATGCACCACAGTATTTTGTAAATTCTTTAATTAGAATATTCAGAACCTGTATACAGCCGGTATGAAAGCCAGTCACAGTCAAATTTGACTGAAATTTGTTGGAGGGGCAAGTCAGTAAAGCACCAGGGTGCTCCCCGTAAGGGTATAATAAATTGATCTTGCTCAATCACTGGCCACAGTTTGAGGTTAGCATGTCAACCACAATCAATAAGTCCGACTATGTGTGCTGCTTGATATTTCAAGGCATTTTAATTTAAAAATATGTTGTAGATTACTTATTTGGGTCAGGGGCATGGCTACCCCCATGTCGGGATTCAGTCTAATCTTGCACAAGAAAGGTTCCAATGTGAAGGCAAAGAGGAGTGGGGAGAGAGGACAGCCCAGTCTAGTTCACACCAGAGTATTTTGGGGCACAACTACTAATAGGTTCTATCTATCTATCTATCTATCTATCTATCTATCTATCTATCTATCTATCTATCTATCTATCTATCTCATAGATAGCTTGGTTATGTTTTTTCTAAAGATGAGTTTGCTGCTGTTTAAAGGTGTTATGGGTAGAATTTATGGTCCACAATCAAGACTGTGATCCACTTTGAGTATAGCGGTAGAGTCTGCTAGATATAATTGGCAATTCCTGGGCACCTCAAAAAGATTGCTGTATATAGCCTGCAGGCTGTAATGGAATGGATCACCACAAGGAAGAGCTAGTTTTAGACCAAATGGGGCCTTGAGCAGATATTACAATGGGCCCTCCATATGTTGAAATTCTGTACTTTTATGATGCGGGTGTCTCAACAGAACAAGGGGCATACACATAAAGCAGTGGGATGTGTTTAGGATGTGGAGTAGTATAACACCACCTGTAGTCACTAGTATAACACAGATACATCAACCATAGATGGTCTTGAATTAACTGAGGTGGTTTACAGCAAGTGGGCTTCATCACTCAGCACAGCAGCAAAGTACTCCTATGTCAGGAAGCAAATCATCTCATTAGTGTACAATATTACTTGACTTAGCAGGTAGATGGGTCTTTAGTGTGTATGTTACCCCAACATTACATATTCCTGATATGTGTCCGTTGTACCATGTACTTGTGTTAAAAAGTATCCTGTTCTCTTTGTAGTTCTTCCTTTGTGTGAAGTTCCTGGTGATCCTGCCAGTCCCCTGCTTTCCTGTTTCAAACTGACCAAACTAGGCATAGAAGCACATCCTTCCCAGTGTGGTCAGTTTTCTGTGATCACTTATAAAAAAAAGATTCATAAGGTGTATAAACAAATGTTTTCCCTTGTGTTTCTACATAAACAGAACTGGTTGTTTTACAAGTCGAGGGTTCACATATACTTTGGAGTGTATGGAAACTTACATAAAAGTTTCCATACCCTTATGCCCCCTCTTCCCTGTGCAGAATTAGCCCACCCTCTCCCCTCAACCCTTTATACCTAGCAAGATCTCACTGCCAAGGCCAGTTGCAATGTTTAAATTCTTTGTCTTTGTTTTCATTCCAGTGTTTGCCTGTTTGCAGCCAAATCCCACAGATGAGTGTGAGGCAGGAATAAGGAGCAGGAACTGTCTGGCAGACATCAAAGTCTACTGAAAAAAGGGCCTTGGTAGCAAGATCTCTTTAAAGTTGGGTACACCTGGTCTGAATATCGACCAGTTCAGCAGGAACCGGCCAACGTTTGGACCATACAGCTGTCCTTCTGACAGAAGCCTGTCTAAGAGCCGGCTTTTGTTCAAGGGAAAAACAGTACCTGAACAGCACTTGCAGTCAATGGCTGCTAGTGCTGATTAGTGTGTACTGGTGTGGGGGGGGGGTCTACCTGTCAGAACACAAAGACACAGCAGGAGAGATCACTGGACTTACATTGCTTAGTACAGTGATCTCTCAGGTTTATTTTGTTCAGTTCGCTGGGTTGAACGAAAAAAAACCCAACAACTGAGTGCGTACCAGGCTTAAGTGTGGCGCTTTGAGAGGGAAATGTGGCCTAGTTCTGTTTAGGAAGGTGGGGTCAAAAGACTAAGGAAAGTTTGTTTAAAAGTTTCTTCACCTTTTAAGGACCCCTGAGGAAGGAGAACATACAGAAGGGCATACCTGTTGCAGAAATGTTGCACCATGTCCCAGCAGCAGCGGTCAGTGGGTCAGTTGGAGGAAATATGTTGCAGCATCAGTGGCCAGTGGGAGGAAAAATTGTCAGTGATAGTGGTTAGCAGGGCAGCCATCAGAAATTGTGGGGCCCCTTACAAAGCTTCAGCCCAAAGCCTGACCACTAACATTCCCCAGGGCCCACCCACTGGCCGTCCCACCAAATACGTTCACTGGCCATCCCACTGAGTCCTTCGGTGCACCCACTTTTATTTTAACACTCTTACAACTTCTATTCCCATCCACACCCAGCATCATCCATCCCTCTACACAATATAGCCCTATCCACACCCAGCATCATCTATCCCTCTCTACAATATATCCCTATCCACACCCAGCATTATCCATCCCTCTCCACAATATATCCCTATCCACACCCAGCATTATCCATCCCTCTCCACAATATATCCCTATCCCCGCCCAGCATCATCCATCCCTCTCCACAATATATCCCCACCTCCGCCCAGAATCCTTGAAAGGGATGGATGATGCTGGGCAGAGGTGGGGATATATTGTGGAGAGGGATGGATGATGCTGTAACTCTCATCCCCACCCAGAGTCATCCTCCTACCTCTCCACAATGCAACACAAACAGTGCGGCCAAATCCCACCTCTCTCCACAATGCGGCCAAATTTCCAGCACAGGGGGCACAGTCAGCGATACAAAACAACACAACAATACACAATGTAATTCCTCTGTGTCACTTACTCGCTGTCTCTCGTTTCTGCACGCACCTGGGAAAACTGACCACACCCCCTAAACAAGTAGTACTGGCCTGGCCAATGGCACATAGCCTACACATGGATGTAAGCCAAGCTTGTTCATGGTGTAAGGGGGGATTGGCGGGTGGAATTGAAAGGCGGCAGCGGTGCAGCAGGGAAGGACCCTGCCCTGGCTGGATTGTTGTATCCATTGTCCCATCTGTTCCGTATTGGGGCCGCCCGCAATATGGAAGTGCAGTCTGTACAGTACACTCTTTTCATGTGAAGGGAGGTGGGGAGCGGGCCCCTTGAGATGCTCGGGCCCCTTACATCAGTACTGCTGGGACCCCTGATGGCGGCCCTGGTGGTTAGTGGAAGTAAAAAAATACCTAGTGCCAAAGCATAAACACATGCTTTAACGTGTTTGTAAACCTAGAAAAAAAAAAACATTGTAATGGCTCTTTAATTTGTTTAAATATGGTTTGTAATTTCAGTATTCTGTGTCTCCCTACCAATGTCTTGTTTTACCTGGTTGATCCTGCCTGTGCCGTTCCTCCTACAAGTAAACTGACCACGGTAAGCATGGCTGCTGGTCCATGTTAGCATGGTCAGTTTACATCTTGCGTCATTCTGCTAAAGATACAGGCATGCTGTGCTAGAGGGCAGAGTGCCTGTAACGTCTGTAGTTAGTACACAAGCTGGGCCCCCACCGCCACTACACTTGGCTGTGAAGTGGGAAGTGACGTTATGCCACTGGATTGGATGGTGTTCCATTGCTATGGAAAAGCAGAAGCTCAGCGGTAATGTCACTTCATTTTATGATGTAATGCCTCCAGCTCTGTACATGCCCACCAGCAGGTCCGTGCATCACTGTAGAAGCTACAGTGGTCACATGACCTGATCATATTGATCGCATGGATCAATTTTTTTTTTTACTTTTAAAACAAGCTCATTATGATTAAAAGCGTATATTTTTCTATTATAAAATGCTTTTCAAATGAGTAAGGGTTACAAGCTCTGGTTTGTAAAAAGTGTGTGTTAATCCCCCTTGCATAAGTTTGGAAGGGAAAAGTCTTGTATTCGTGCGGAAGGGCTCTAAAGGTCTAGAGATAATTATCAGCAGCCTAAATAGAAATGGAAGGGTACATTTCTGTCCTGCTTTCTTTTTCTTTATCTGGCCCAAAAGAAGCAACTTTAACCAGAACACTGCCCATCTTCTTCGGTTATAGTAAGCACCTTTTATTGTAGTGTAGTGCTATGCTGGTCTTTGTGTGCACTCACTCCTCACCTTCCAGTAAGAATTCTCACAACGCTCTGTGGAGCCCTCCCACGCTACTGCAATTTAACGTAATCTGTGTTCATAACAATATAATCAATAAGGGAGCTTTGACACAGGGAAAATGTATGCAACAGTGTTAGAGCTCCCTGAATGGCAGCACTGAATACAGATTACACTCAATTGCAGGAGTGAGAACACGCAAAGACCTAGGGTTGCCACCTCATCCCTTTAAACCTGAACACATATGAATTATACAGGTTCTCAGGCTAATTTAACTTCCCTGGCGGTATGTCAATATTTACAATGTCTAAGCGGCACATTGTTTTGCATGGAAATTTGTTGTTTTATATTGTAGGTCTGTAATTCTTAGGAATAACCTAAATCTGTCCAAACATGTCTAGTAGACATCCTGGGTATAATAAAATTTGAAACATGAAATCAAAAATTGTAATATAATAAATAATTGTAAAAAACAACAATATAATAATTAGACATGTGCGGTTAGTTTCGTTCTGAATTAAAATTCGGACGAATTTTCGTTTTTTGGAAATTCGGATGTATCTGAATTGCCGAATTACAATAGTACCAAATTTAAACGTATCCAAAATAAAGGAAAAAAAAATTTGGACGAAATTCGAATTCAAATGATTTTTGAATTTAAATAGTTTTCAAATTCAGATAATCATATTGAACGTAGAAATTAAGCAGTAACCCTACCACACAACCCTGACACACAACATATAAAAAAATATTTAAAATTTGAATAACAGACAAGACATGTAATTAAGGTAGCACACAGGCCACCAATGATCCCCAGAGGTGCTGGTCACTAGGTGGTTAAACCAGGACCCAGGGGGGTCAAATACAATATATGACATGCATGTTACTGGGATATGTACCGTGGGAATGTAAACCCAATTAGTTTGTATACAAAGTATCAATTATTAAAGCAATCATATAGTAATTTTAAATAATGGCAATGGGGTTTACACCACTTGGGAGTCCCAGAAGCGGATACAGGAATGGATACAGGATACAGGATACATTCTCCTGGGAATTTGGAAAACTGTTCATAGTTGAAAATGATTCGAATTTGAAAATAATTCGAATTCAAATAAATTCAAACCAAACCACTGAAATTTGTCCAAACAAGGGTGCAATATTACTAGCCACTGTAATACTAGACACTGCATTTTGGTTTGAACTGTTTTTTTCTTTTTATTTCAGGATTCCCAGCCTAGAGGCGAGATCTGGGGACTTATAGACCCCAAATCTCACTGTAAAGAGGACCTGTCATGCCCTATTCCTATTACAAGGGGTGCTCCTTGTAATAGGAATAAAAGTGATCAAACATAATGTAAAAAGAAAGCGTCAAAATATTAAAATAAAATAAACAATAGAAAAAAATTAAAAGCACCCCCATTCCAGCCTGCTCGCTCGCAGAAGCGAACGCATACGTAATTCGCGCCTGCACGTGTAAACAGCGTTCAAGTAGCTGTTGTCACTTTCAGTGTCAGATGACAAATTTCACCATAAAGTAATTCTAAATCACTACTGCTGTCTTCTAACTGGTCCAAAAGTGCTTTTGATGTAGAGGGATGCCTTTTGGATGCCATGGATGCTCTCAAGTTTCCAGGCAGATAGAATGGTAAAAGTGCAGGCAGGGCACTGGACAAAGCACTAGGGACAAATCTGAGGTGAAATGATTTGATACAGTAATGTAATCTACAGATTACAATGTATTATGTGTGTGTTTATGTTTTTAACTTTTTGAAATTCCCACCAGCTCTGCCCCCATGTGTCGCAGCGCTCGCAGGGAACGGAGCCTGGAATCCTGATATGTCAGACGGATGATCCGGCTGGAGGACACCGCCTCAGGACACCGCGGGACCATAGGGAGCATGTAAGTACATGCAGAGAAATTTAACAGTGTAATCCCAAGCGTGGCTCAGGGTTAACACTTATGGTACTGAAAATTAACCCCGAGCCACACTCGGGATTACCGCTAGGGAGGTTAATGCAGATAAGGCACTAAGTGAGTTTAATTACTACCTTAACCACTTGCCGACCGCCGATCGGCATTTGACGGCGGCAAAGTGGTTCGTTCCCGCAAAACGCCGTCATACGACGGCGGCTGCGGGATCGAGCTTAGTGTGTTCGGGGAGGGCCAGGGAGCGGGTGCTGCGGCTTCGATTGCCGCCGGCTACCCGCGATGGCCCCCCCGAGCGGAGGAACGGAGGTCCGTGTATGTAAACACGGACCTCAGCTCTGTGTGAAGGGGGAAGGGCTGTGATCACAGCCTTCCTGTATACGAAGGCTGTGACCACTTCCCTTCCCCAGATAGTGCAGTCCCCCTACAGTTAGAACACGCCCAGGGAACATAGTTAACCCTTAGAGCGCCCCCTGCAGGTTAACCCCTTCACTGCCAATGACATTTACACAGTAATCAGTGCATTTTTATAGCACTGATCGCTGTATAAATGCCAATGGTCCCAAAAAAGTGTCAAAATAGTCCGACATGTCCGCTGAAATATCGCAGTACCGCTAAAAATCGCAGATCGCCGCCATTACTAGTAAAAAAAAAAAAAAAAACCCCAAAAATGAATTCTCATCATCCGTAAACGCGACCACTTTTGCGCAAACCAATCAATAAACGCCGATTGCGATTTTTTTTTATCGCAAATATGAGGAAGAATATAAATCGGCCAAAAACGGTGAAAAAAAAATGTTTTTTTATATATTTTTTTTTTATTTGTATTCTAGCAAAAAGTAAGAAATTTGGGTTTTTTTGCAAAATTGTCGCTCTTCTTTTGTTTATAGCGGCGATCAGAAATGACGCAGAGGTGATCAAATACCACCAAAAGAAAGCTCTGTTTGTGGGAAAAAAAGGACGCAAATTTCGTTTGGGTACAACGTCGCACGACCGCGCAATTTTCAGTTAAAGAGACGCAGTGCCGAATCGCAAAAAGGGCTCTGGTCCTAAAGCTGGAAATCCTTCCGGGGCTGAAGTGGTTAATGAACCTGGGTAATTATTAAGTATTCGGTTTTAAAGGAATGTGGCGACAACCCTACAAAGACCATGAGAAATATCATCCTGCTGCCACTTTGTTAATTGGGGGCCCTAGAGAGTGTGGGGACCTGCCAAATTTGCCCCTACCTAATGCCAGCCCTGCCACAAGGTTTATTAAGAAAGCAAAGGTTAGACTTCAATTTGTTGTCACCCATGTAAGATCCATCTAATACTACTATAGTGCATATAACACTTCTCTCTCCCCAGTTTGACACTGCTACTGGCCATGGGTGGCTATGTTGCTCCTCCATAAATACAATGGAAGAGAGAGCGCAGCCAGTCTAGATAGAATGTGTTACTACACAGATCACAAGGAGAAAGCAAAATGGAAAAAACCTTGAAAACGAATGCAGCCACCAATGAAGTGCAGTATATTACATTTTTGTTTTTGTATTTAGATATGCTTTAATTTTGAACACTTAACCATAAAGTAATTAAAGTGGTTTTAAAGTATTTTTTTCCCCTAAAATAAAAAACATGCTATACTTACCTGCTCTGTGCAATAATATTGCACAGAGCAGACCCAAACCTCCTATTCTAGGGTCCCTCACCAGTGCTCTATGCTCCTCCTCTTCAGTGTGTGCCACCATTGGAAGCCACTTCCTATGGTGGCACACTTACAGGCTCACTCCTTAACTGGGCTCTGTGCTGGGCTCTCCATCCACGCACGCAGCTTAGCTCGGCTCTGCCCCCCCGCTCCCTCCTCGCTGGGCTGGAGCCAATGACTCCCGCTGCTCTCAGCTAAGCCTGTGAGAGAATGGAGAGAAGAGAGAAGACCTGGAGACGAGCAGTGTTGATCAAATATAAAGAAAATAATCTGCGCAAAAAACTAAGATTCACGAAATACTTCCGGATCACTGATGATACAAAATATCTCACAGCCGCTATGCACAAGGTTAAACATCAAACCCCAAAAACATAATGTAAGCAAATAGTGCAGCGCTAGATTATGAGTCCAAAAATGGGTGAAATGATCAAAGATGAAAAGGTAGTCACAAGTGAAACAGAGTCCCCAATCCGTGTCAGAAAGGAAATGGAAAAGCAGGTGTCACTCCACACCACAAATATTCTGCTCTTACCAGAGAGCATGTGACCCCCTGATAAGAGTGGTCAGACACGCTTTGTTTACATGTATCACACGGATCCAAACAGCCTCCACTCCTTCTCCTGCACAGACTCCAAAAGCCCAGCTGTCACACCGATGCTCTCCCACAAGTTCCAGGTCACAGGGATGAATGGGTCAATCCAGACATATAGGAATAAACAGCCCCAATAGTGTGATACCGTTTACAAAGCACGTTTATTAATAAAAGAATAAAACTCACATGGTTTCCTCTTTGATAAAGCACAGACACAGTATCCTCCAGAAAGTAAAATGGCCGCGATGGGACCGCGCATTCGCAGATGCGCAGAACGAAAACGGATGGGCGGTCAGCGTGCGGGCGTAGCTCCTACCGGTTTCATCAAAGTTGACGTCATCAGGGATATGCCCACACGCACAGACCACTCTATTTATGCCTAACATCAACCCGGGAGGGCCAATCAGCGCACGCCTTACAAGGACAGCAATTAATCTGTTGAAAGCACCAAAAACATGGCGGATTCCCGTGCCGGAGACAAACTTAGATGTTTATCCAAAACCACCAAAAACATGGCGGATCCCCATGACAGAGACAAAGTTAGAAGTTTTTACAAACCACCAAGCCTATGGCAGATCTCTAGATCGGAGACATTAATAATTTAATCTTTATTATAATGCTCTTAAGCCTTTAGGCTATTAGCGCCATCTGCTGGATTCCATAAAAAATTGTATGCACACACATAATATATATATAAAAAGTAGACCTTTTCTTTTTAAACCTTTCTAAAAAATGTATAAAAAATATGAAGCTTCTAGAGTACGAAGCTGCAAACAATGAAGTAAAAAAGAAAAGAAAAGACCTTAAGCTGAACACAATATAAATAAGAAAAAACTAATAAATAACATTGCTGATTGGTGATCCTCCCAAACTAATGGGGCACTCATTGGCTGTATCTCAATATCACATTAAAAACAGATAATAATCAGACATAAATCAACTGTTGTTTATAAAACAGTTTAAATCCCATTCAACATTCAAACCATGGGGCATATAGCTTTTTAATCTGTAAATCCAGCCCGTTTCAGCTAGTGATATATATCTTTTAGCATTTGCCCCTCTCCAATGCCCCGTAAATTTCTCCAATGCAATAAACCTGGTACCAGCAAGATTCCTCCCGTGTTTAATGTAGTAGTGTTTCGAAACGCTATGTCCCGGGAAGCCCTTTTTGATGTTAGAGATGTGCTCCCCTAGTCTTGTGGCCAGACTACGTGTGGTCCGTCCCACATAGTCTAGACCACATGGGCACTTTATAAGGTACACAACGTTTCGAGTGCTACAGGATATACATGTTTTGATTTCATGATTCTTTCCCGTTACAGAAGAGCTAAAAGATTCTATTTTTCTCCCTTTCAGGGAGTTATTCTCACAGGCCCTACATCTTTTACAGAAATAGTATCCTTTTAGATCTCCAAAGAATACTGGTCTGGAGGGCGGATCAGGAACAATGAGAGCAATTCTATTTCTCAAACTTCCTGCACCTCTAAAGATCACTCCTGGTTTATCTGGGAGAATTGATCCCAAAATACGATCTCCCATCAAGACTGGCCAGTGCTTCTTGAAGATATTTTTTACCATAAAATGTTGTTTGGAATAGGTTGTGAAAAGGAAGAGGTCCAATCTCGACTTTGGTTCATCATAGGGGGTTTATCCCTAATCAGCTCTTCTCTATTCCGGAGTTCTACCTCCCTGATGATATTATCCAGGTTTTCCTCTTTATAGCCCTTTTGTAGAAATCTTTCCTTTAGAATCTCTGCCTCTCTCTTAAAATCCTGCACTCTTGAACAATTGCGTCTCAGACGAAGAAACTGCCCTTTAGGGACCGCCGAGATCCATACTGCATGGTGGCATGAGTCAGTTGGTATATAACTATTGCGGTCTGTTTTTTTAAAAAACGTTGAAGTGATTAACGCTTCACCTGAGACCTTAATAGTTAGATCCAAGAAATGGATCTCTGAGGAATGGATTTCAGATGTCAAAACTATACCTCTCTCGTTGTTATTTAGAGATTCGAGGAAAGATCTCACCGATAACTCATCACCATTCCAGATGAAGAAGATATCGTCTATACATCTTCTTCAGAGTATCAACTCTGGCCTCTCAGTCCCCAGGACCTCTTCCTCCTCCCACCTGGCCATGAAGAGGTTTGCCATACTGGGGGCAAACTTGGCCCCCATGGCAACCCCCTTCTTTTGCAGGTAGTAGGAGCCCTGGCACCAAAAATAGTTATGTGTCATTGCATATTCCAATGATCAACATAGGACTTAGGTAAGTATTTCGGGAGGACGAGGAGAAACAGGCAATGAAAATTTTTTATTTTCAGAATGTATTAAGCTAAACAACCTTATGACTTTAGAACCACTTTATATGGGTTTTATTTGATGTGTAAACTGATTCACATTGATTGAAATTCAATCCTATTTAGGATAAACGTGGCCTGTCTTTTATGAGGGGTTTTTTTGCTACATTTTTAAAATATATATTTAATACAAGCAGAGATAAAAGCCTAGTCCACTGTATGATTTCCCCACAGAAATATGACTGGGCAGACTTTTTGATATGCAGCAACTAGCCAATTTGCCAGATTTGCAAGAAAAAGAAGAATGTGAAACTTAGTAAGCTTTTCATTTTCTTTGTTAATTAGAAAAGTGATCCTTTAACCACTTTAAGACCGGACACTGAACATACACTGAGGCAGGGAGTCTCTATTGCACAAAACAATGTACCTGTACATTTTTTCATGAAATAGACACTGTGGGCGCCCGCTGAGCGCCACGGGAGCGCGCGCGTGGGTCCAGTGGACTCGATGTCCACTGGCCACCCGTGATTGCTCCACTGAGAGGCAGAATGGGCATTTGCCTATGTAAAGAAGGTGGATCCCTGTTCTGACAGGGGACAACATGGATTTGTCTGCGGTGCAACTAAAAATCGCAGATCGCCGTCATTACTAGTAAAAACAATAAAAAAAATTCCATAAATCTATCCCCTATTTTGTAGTCGCTGTAACTTTTGCGCAAACCAATCAATATACGCTTATTGCGATTTTTTTTTACCAAAAATATGTAGAAGAATACATATTGGCCTAAAATGATGAAGAAATTAGTTTTTTTTATATTTTTTTGGATATTTATTTTAGCAGAAAGTAAAAAATATTGAAAGCTCTATTTGTGGGGAAAAAAGGACATCAATTTCGTTTGAGTACATTGTTGCACAACTGTGCAATTGTCAGGTAAAGTGATGCAGTGTGTCGTACCGCAAAAAATGGCCTGGTCATTAACCTCCCTGGCGGTATGATTATGTCCGATTTTTGCGTCTAAAAGCAGTAGATTGTTTCGCATAGAAATTTGGCGTTTTATATTATAAGCCTGTAATTTTTAGGAATAACTCACTTAAATCTGTCCAAACAAGAGTCTAGCAGACATCCCGGGTATGAAAAAGTTTGAAACACAAAATCATAATATAATGAATAACTATAAATAATTATCAAAAATAATAACATAATAACAATAAAATGTATTCAATAATGTAAGCAAATCAAAAACACTGACATTTGCTCAGTTGCAGAATTGTCGCTGTCGTCACTTTCAGTGTCTGATGATAAATTTCCCCAAAAAATCAGTATCACTCAATTCTGCAAATGATTATTTACTATCGCTGTTTTCTAGCTGATCAAAAACCGCTTTTGACGTAAAGGGACGCTTTTTGGATGCCATGGACATTCTCAAGTTTCCAGGCAGAAAGAATGGCATGTATAATGGAGATAAGTTTCACATAATAGACTAGTATGCGATGCATACTAGTCTATTATGCTTTTATATTGCAGGGTAATAAGGAGGAACAAAGAGGAAGTAAAGCCCATCAGGGTTTACTTCCACTTTAAGCTAGCCATACATATTAAAAATGTGGAGGGCTGAATGAGAGAAATATCTCAGTCCTCTTATCCACACTAAAAAGCATAAATGGACGCAGTATATAGTGATGTGACATCTAGCTTCTGTGGCTTTTAGAATACTCTTGCAGTGCCTGCATCTAATTTGATGCAGTGCAGTTCGGCTAAAAAAATGACTTTTGTTGAGCTGGGTGGTGTCATCAGAGCCACCCACAAAATGAATTTCAATGAATTTAGCAGGAATCAGCCAAAATGTGATTAGATTCTTACTAGTTCACTGTTTAATAGTGCAGTAGCTAACAGCAAACACACCATTTTTAACCTATTGCCTCTAAGGTATCATGGAAGTGAGCCTACACAGCGACCGAGTTGTCACCAACAGCTCCTGGTTTTGTACTAACAATCAGGGATCGGGTGGACTGGCTCCCAATCAAATGATCACCGTGATGGTCACTAGCTGTAAAATGTAAAACTCACTCCTGTACTCTTTTTCTAAATAAATTTAAAAAAAAAAAGATAAAATAGCTAGATCTTGATCCAAAAAAAAACATTTTTTTTTCTATTTAATGTCAGCATCAGTGTGTTTTAACAGTATGTTTTAGACAGGAAAAAAGGAAAACAATTATTACTTGGCCCTACTATAGGTACAAACAATAAATACCGTAAACATGCTGTACTGTATTTGTTATCAGGATTAGCAGGGCTGGCCCAAGACATTATGCTGTCTGGGTTCAAGAATGAAATGCTGCCCCTCCACCCCCAAAAAAAAAAAATCACGCCCACCAAATGGTCCCCACATCCATTATTTTATATTATGATAATTAAAACTAAAATTAAATGTATCAGTAAGTCAGATTTACATGCTACAGCACCTTGTCTATATGCAAAATGATATGACATACCATTATGTTCAATACCAAGTATATAGACAGGCTAGGGTAGTATATAGACAGGCTAGTGCAATATATAGACAGGCTAGGGTAGTATATGGACAGGTTAGGGCAGTAAATAGACAGGCTAGGGTAGTATATAGACAGAGCTAGGGTAGTATATAGACAGGCCAGGCCAGTATATAGACAGGCTAGGGTAGTATATGGACAGGCTAGGGTAGTATATAGACAGGCTAGGGCAGTATAGGGGCAGGCTAGGGCAGTATATAGACAGGCTAGTGCAGTATATAGACAGGCTAGGGTAGTATATGGACAGGCTAGGGCAGTATATAGACAGGCTAGTGCAGTATATAGACAGGCTAGGGTAGTATATAGACATGCTAGTGCAGTATATAGACATGCTAGGGTAGTGTATGGACAGGCTAGGGCAGTATAGGGTGGGCTAGGGTAGTATAGGGGCAGGCGGAGCAGCCTGGGAGCAGTTGTTGTAATGACACACAAAACTGTTGGAAAAAAAATCTTGGTCATCAATTTGCTGGGTAAATAGAAGAGATGGAGAAGTGGCTGTGGTTTAATTTGCTGCCCCTCTCAAAGTGCTGCCTGGGTCCAATGGACCAACTAGGGCCCATGGTAGGGGCAGCCCTGAGGAGTAGACAATAAAAAAGGAGATATCCATTAACATTTACCACCAAATGAAGATCTAATTTAGCCTGAAAAAAGCAAGGTATAATTTATCTGGATACACCAACTAGTTGCTATATGTATAGTTTTACTATCACATCCCTACGTTTTAAAACTTGTTTTTTACCTTCCATCATAAAGGGGTTTTAATATATTTCAAATAAAAAAATGTTTTATTCACAAAGTAGTAACTTTTTTTTATATATATCTGTAGTCCTGGATAGTTTTTAAAATGGTTTTGACTTAGGTGTAATATGGAGACCCTCTTGTATTTATTTCTTACATTTCAAATTAAGTGTTTAGCAGAGGGGCAATTTTTTTTAATTTAGATTTTTTTTTTTATTAAGTAGATGTCTGTTTATGTTATAATGAACAGGGAAGGATCCTGTACTACTTCAGTGGTGCATGGGGAATAGGATCAGGTAAATTGCACAAAATCCCTTCGCAACTTTTCTAGATTTTCAGCTTGGAGACACCAGTTGTATGAAAGAACCCAGTGTCCTTTAGCACCAGACTTGTGTTTTGGGAAGGGGCATCACTTTTTTTTCTCTGGAGACACCAGATAATACTTATTCTGACTAGTACTAGCAGAGCCAGAAGGTCTGATCTAACTATTGGGATCGTACCTGTATGTACCACTCTAGGACCTCTGGGTAGCTCACTATTGTGTGAGTGTGTGATTCGGGTAAAAGGTTTAAAATGATAAAATTGTTATTTAAACTTGGCAAACAAGGAAGCTAATGTGAATTGCCAATAGATACGGTTTTCAATTATTTAATCATCTCTAATATGCAGACCAGCTATTATCAACAATGTGTTACTGATATAATACTTCTATAAAATAGATATTTCAACAGCATTGACTGATTAGAAATGTAAATATTAACAAGTAACAATGGGAAAATCCAGACCTTACAATTTAGCAGTTGACAGTGGTTCTACATTTGACTGATCTATTCGGAGTGCATTGTTGCCATCTAGTGAGTGTTGGAGGAATTTTGTTTCTTGTGTCTCTGTGATTTTTAAGGCTTCCAGGATATGAGATTAGGGCAAAAATTAGTGCAGATTGAGTGAAACTATTTTGTTACATTTAATCCATATCACTACCAGGTTTAGCGTAGGGTTGGGGATTCAGAGATCTTGTAACCTAAAAGACTTGTTCTAAGCTACAACTAGAGAATGAATTGTGTGCACAAGTACTTTGTTTTATAATGTATACATGTATTTTAAAAGCACATATTTTATTTATTTATTTATTTCAGGTACTTATACAGCAACGTCAATTTACGCAGCACTTTTACATATACTTTGTACATTCACATCAGTCCCTACCCTCAAGGAGCTTACAATCTAAGGTCCCTAACTCTCATTCATACATATACTAGGGCCAATTTAGACAGGAGCCAATTAACCTACCAGCATGTCTTTGGAGTGTGGGAGGAAACCGGAGTACCCGGAGGAAACCCACGCAGGCACAGGGAGAACATGCAAACTCCAGGCAGGTAGTGTTCTGTTTGGGATTCAAACCAGTGACCCCTTTGCTGCTATCCGAAAGTGCTATCCACTACACCACTGTGCCACCCCACATATCTATTTATACTTTGCTTTATCAAAAGTAAAACCTAAATGGTAACTGCATGTTTCCCCTTCATAGCACTGCATTAAATAGGACCTTCTCTCTCTCTCTCTATATATATATATATATTGTATAAATATATACAGGTATACTTGCATACAGGTATGCTTTATTTGAAGTGTTAATGATTTCTGGTTTCCCGCTGGTGCTGACAGTCTGTTTAATTACAACATGATATTCCTGGTTTTCCTATTTTCATCACAAAAATAACATCACAGGGGTGGGTCATCTCTGCAGTTACCACTTCACACACAAAAGTCAGTCACCCCCATGTGTCTTAATGGAAACACACACAGTTCACAGCATCTGCTTTAATGCGTTCATTAGCATCTGACCTTTAAGAATTGGCGGTGACACTCTATGCCCCATGTATCAAACACAGGGCCCATGTGGCCCTCACAGCTCTTCTGTACAGTATATGCGGCTCCCCCCCCCCCCCCCCTGTTTTCACCTCCCCTTGTCTCAGCAGTGGGCAGCAGATAGAACAGAACTCCTACAGATCCTGTGCCTCTCTGTGCATCCACAGCTTCCCCTTGAAGACTCCTCCCTGGTCTACGCATTCAGCAGACTCCAGTAGCTGACTCCAGCCCTACTCTGGTCCTCCTCCAGACCCTGCACTTTCTACTTTCAAGCTCTGTCCCAGCTTCTTCCCAGCAGCAGCAC
>BLSH010050119.1:984615-1009303 GCA_018402905.1 Glandirana rugosa
TGGATGGATGGGTGGGTGGGTGAGGATGGATTGGGTGAGGATGGGTGGGGGGTGGATGGCTGGGTGGGTGGTGGGTGGCTGATGATGGCTGGGTGGGTGGTGGGTGGCTGATGGTGGCTGGGGGGTGGTGGGTGGGTGGTAAATAGATGGTGGGGGGGGAGTGTTTTGTTACTAGGCAGCGCTGTGGGCATTGCACATCGCCCACAGCGCTGCTGCACGTCTTCTCTCCCCCCTCTCTCCTCTCACACTGCACCGATCGGTGCGGAGAGGAGAGACAAGCCGGCGCTTCCGCCGGCTTGTTTACATGTGATCACGCCGTCATTTGACGGCGCGATCACGTGGTGAAAGGCCGCGCACAGCGGCCATTCACCCCGATCCGTGATCAGTCGGGTCCCCCGGACCCGACGGTCACGGTTGTTCCCGTGTGCGCGCCCCAGAATTAAGCAACCGCCCTGTAGACGTCAATTGTCTATGGGGCGGTTGTTAAGCGGTTAATGTTTATATTTTTTAAAAGCTCTTTGCTTATTATTTATAACTTTTATAACTTTAGCTGTGAGCCACATAGGATTTATTTTTAGCCTTTTGAACTTATTCCGGATGGGAATATATTTTGCAGTGAGTTTGCATACAGTCTTTTTGAAGAATCCCCATTTCTGGGATCCCAGGACCGCTGTGACCTGTCGGTCCAACTGAACACAGAGGAAAGGCAGGTACATCCATACTCGCCCCTCCTCTGTGACAAATAAAACCAGAAGCGATAAGGATTTCATCACTTCTGGTTGTGATTTGTTGTTTATAAACAATTGCCAGCTTATAAAGTGTCTGATCAAACCAATGTTGATTTGATCAGATGCATTTGAGGACAGGAGTACCTGTCATTACCCATGCTATCACAAGGGATGTTGTTCATTCCTTCTGATAGCAATAACGTTTATAAAAAATAATAAAGGGACAGTGTAAAAAAATGTAAAATAAATAAGTAAATACATTAAAAAAATGTTAAGCACCTCTGTCCTCCATGCTCACATGCAAATGTGAATGTGCATTTAGGTCCCAGATGCAGTTCCTGGACGCATATTTAAATGGTGATTGCACCACACATGTGGATTATCGTCACAGTTATAAGAATAAGAGCAGTATTTCTAGTGGCAGATCTCCTTTTTGACTTCAAACTGGTAACCTGTAAAGGCTTTTAAAGTGTCACCTATGGATAATTTAATGTACTGTAGTTTGTCGCTATTCCATAGGCATGCACAATTTTAAAATGTGACATGTTAGGCAAATATTTACTCAGTGAACATTATCTTTTATATTTTACAAAAAAAAAAAAAAAATGGGAATTATATTGTGTTTGTGTGCACTAAAACTCATTAAAGTGTATTTTTCCTGAAATTTTTCTTTTTTCCTTTTTTTTTTTTAAAGGGCTGCACAAACATTGTGCGACATAAAACATTTAAACACCTACCATTTTATTCTCCAGGTTGATTTAAAAAAATATACAATGTTTGGGGGTTCTAAGTAATTTTCTAACCAAAAAAATGCAGATTTTACCATGTATGTGAATGACTGTAACCGTTTATACTTGGAGTTTTCTTTTTGACTCTGTTTGCTGAAAAAATCAATAAAATTTCTTAAAAGAAAAAAAAATCCAAATGAGAAGTGTCAGAATTGGCCTGAGTGGCAAGTGGTTAATTCCCACATTCATCAAAAATGCGTCAATGGGTGACAGAGGTTTCTGTGCTGAGACTATGCTCACTGAGTGTTCCCAGCACAGAGGCTGAATTGTCAAAGACAGATCTCAATCTGTACTATTGATCGGGAGCTGGCAGGACCGGCTCCAATCATGTCACTGCCAATCACAGTGGTACAGTTGAATAGACACTGGTAAGGGGTTAATCTAAATGCTGTCATACATCCTTGAAAATAAAAAAAAACTGTGTTTGCTTACCTACTTACCTTCAGTTTGGAGTTTTTCTCTGTATTACTTCTCTGTCACTAGATATCACAAGTTTTCTGAGTTAAATGACAATCAGTGTCACCGACTCATTTCCATTGAGCTAATGAATTCATGGACCTGCCCCCTAGGGTGACACTATCCCACAACCAGGGACCACAGTACTCCCAGACTGAGCAGAATTTACATTTCATTACATGATCAAAGCTCTGTTTAGGAGGAAGGATGGCCCAATGACAACACCAAGGAAGAAGTGGTTGGGTAAGCTAAAGTTCCACTTTAACTTTCATATTAAAGAGGAGCTGCAGTGTGCTCACATCTTTGCCATTCTGAAGCTTCCTTCCAACCACTTTTACTATTATTTTATATATACTGTGGTTCTGTACTTGTCAAATATGCTGCAGAAATCTCCCCCCACTAAGTCTGGCTGCAGCCATTTTAACTGTGGGCAGCTGAAGCTGCTGCCTGTTTACTTCCTGGATATACACAGACACACAGAGGCACACCTCCAGTTTCAGCAGCCCTGCAGCTTTCATTGGCCCTCTTATGACTCATCCCCTCTACCTTCCTGGCAAAAGCTCACCAGAGTGAGAGGGAGAGCTGTGCATGATGTCATAAGCCTAGGCTAATGAGCAGACAAGAAACAGGAAGTGGGCTGTATAAGGTATTCACTGGCAGAAAAAATTATTTACTATCCAAAGTTAAAACAACAAGGGCAGAAGATTTAATAGATGGAAAGTTGAAAAAAATGACTGAAGGTCCGCTAAGGTGAAGAGTTTCTTAGTCAAATATCCTTCCCTCCTCCAGTAAATAGCTTTTGTATTTTATTTTTTCTTTCCTTTGACTTACCTCATCCAAGGAGAGTGGAAACTATATTCATAGGAGTTGCAGTACTCTTTATAGAGCACCTTGTTGCCCTGTTTGAAGAGGGTCTAATCACTGCCAGGAAAACTAACAGGGGCATTTACTAAGTCTAGAGCAGATAAAATATGGAGCAGTTGTGCGAAGTAACCAATCAGCGTCTAGCTTTCATTTTCAAAGCTTAACTGAACAAGCTAAAGTTAGAAGCTGATTGGTTACAATGCATAACTAATTCAGATTTTGTCTGCTCCAGTTTTAGTAGATCTCCCCTATGTATTTAAGTTATGAGATAGAGGCATCAACATAGAAGATAACAAAAACAGGTGGGTGGGGTTTAAAGCAATAATAATTCCACTTGCCAACCACCCGCTGCAGTTGTGCTGCGGCAAGGTGGCTTGGCTGCACAAAATGACGTACCTGTGCATCTTTTTAAGCACTAGCCAGTGGCAGCCCATCCGTGCTGTCCCCTCTCTCCTCGCCACCCTGTCTATAGCATGAATCTATCCATGGCTGCCCACGACCACCCCCTATTCGGGCCGCCCGCATGAATTACCGTGGCGGGGGGTTTCTTTGAAGCATCTCATTGGAGTCGTAGGCTCTACTAGGCTTCAACGTACTGTAGTGTGGCTTGTGGCTCAGAGAGTGCCACCACAAGGTCTTAGAAAGGCAAATGAAGATTTGCCTTTCTAACACTAAACCGCTCTCCGCCAATCAGGAAGCGCCGGTATGTTACCGGTTTCCCGAATGGCGAAGACAGGCGATCATATTAGACGCCTTTCTCGTTGGAGGAAAAGGGGGATGCATGGCTGAAGCACAGATGCTCACCGGACATCGCTCCCCACTTGCTGGACACTGCCTTCTGCCCTCTCGCTGCCTGACGCTCACTCCCAGATGGGGCAAGTGCGGGACTTTAATGTCCCAACCACCCCAGTGGGTGCTGTATACTCCTATATGAGGTGCTGTATACCCCTATTTATGGTGCTGTATATATCTATCTGTGGTGCTGAATATATCTATCTGTGGTGCTGTATATCCCTATCTATGGTGCTGTATATCCCTATCTGTGGTGCTGTATATCCCTATCTATGGTGCTGTATATATCTGTCTGTGGTGCTGTATATATCTGTCTGTGGTGCTGTATATACCTATTTATGGTGCAGTATATCCCTGTCTATGGTGCTGTATATCCCTATATCCCTATCTGTGGTGCTGTATATATCCCTATCTGTGGTGCTGTATATATCCCTATCTGTGGTGCTGTATATACTCCTATCTGTAGTGCTGTATATACCCCTATCTGTGTGCTGTATATACCCCTATCTAGTGATGCTGTATATACCCCTATCTGTGATTCTGTATATACCCCTTTCTGGCGATGCTGTCCTATCTGGTGATGCTGGGCTGTATACTCCTGACACTATGGGTGGAATCTATAAGGGGTGGGGCTTATGAGAAGTGGGAGGGGTCAAAAAGTAAGGGCAGGGTCTGGAGCCCCATCCTAAATTTCACCAGCCGCCACTGGCACTAGCCGCACGATGGGCCAGCGGGGAAGCCAATCAGCGGGTCCAACAGGCACACCTGTGATCGTTCCCCACAGAGACAGAATGGGGTCTGCCTATGTAAACAAGGCTGATCTCCGTTCTGACAGTGGAGGACACAGAGATCTTGCCTTCCTACTAAGCAGGAGGATGGATCTCTGTGTTGTCCCAGTCAGTCCATCCCCCATACAGTTAGTAAACACTCCCAGGGAACACGCTTAACCCCTTGATCTCCCCTGGTGGTAACCACTTCCCTGCCAGTGTCATTAGTACAATGTCAGTGCATATTTTTAGCACTGATCACTGTATTGGTGTCATTAGTTCCCAAAAAAGTGTCACTTAGTGTCAGATTTGTCCACCGCAATGTCGCAGTCCCACTAAAAATCGCTGATCGCCGCCATTACTAGTAAAAAAAAAAATAATTATAAGTCTATAAATCTATCCCCTATTTTGTAGATGTTATAACTTTTGTGCAAACCATTCAATATAATATGTAGCAGAATACATATTGGCCTAAATTGATGAAGACATTAGATTTTTTTAAATTATTTTATTGGATATGTTATATAGCAGAAAGTTAAAAATATTATTTTTTTCAAAATTGTCGCTCTTTTATTGTTTATAGCGCAAAAAATAAAAAACACAGGTGATCAAATACCACCAAAAGAAAGCTGTATTTGTGGGAAAAAAAGAACATCAATTTTATTTGTGTACAGTGTTGCACGACCACACATTTGTCAGTTAGGGTAATGCAAATGGCCTAGTCATGAAGGGGGTAACTGATCTTTTGCTTGATCAGCCTTTAGTCTACTTTAAAATCAAATAAGCAAAGACAGCCCACATACAGTCAGGTCCATAAATATTGGGACATGTACACAATTCTAATCTTTTTGGCTCTATGCACCACCACAATGGATTTGAAATGAAAGGAACATGATGTGCTTTAACTGAAGACTTTCAGCTTTAATTTGAGGGTATTTACATCCAAATCAGGTGACCAGTGTAGGAATTACAATAGTTTGTATATGTGCCTCCCACTTTTTAAGGGACCAAAAGTAATGGGACAGATTAACAATCATAAATCAAACTTTCACTTTTTAATACTTGGTTGCAAATCCTTTGCAGTCAATTACAGCCTGAAGTCTGGAAAGTTTGGAATGCATAGACATAATATTGCCCGAAACACTTCAGAATTCATCCTGCTGCTTTTGTCAGCAGTCACATGTGGTATGCTTTGGATCCTGAGAAGCTCCATTCCTTCTCCATACTCTTCTCTTCCCATCACTCTGGTACAAGTTGATCTTGGTCTCATCTGTCCATAGGATGTTGTTCCAGAACTGTGAAGGCTTTTTTAGCTGTTATTTGGCAAACTCTAATCTGGCCTTCCTGTTTTTAAGGGTTAACCAATGGTTTACATCTTGTGGTGAACCCTCTGTATTCACTCTGGTGAAGTCTTCTCTTGATTGTTGACTTTGACACACATACACCTACCTCCTGGAGAGTGTTCTTGATCTGGCCAACTGTTGCGAAGGGTGTTTTCTTCACCAGGGAAAGAATTCTTTGGTCATCCACCCCAGATGTTTTCCGTGGTCTTCCGGTCTTTTGGTGTTGCTGAGCTCACTGGTGCATCCTTTCTTTTTAAGGATGTTCCAAACAGTTGATTTTGCCACCCCTAATGTTTTTGCTATCTCTCTGATGGGTTTGTTTTGTTTTTTCAGCCTAATGATGGCTTGCTTCACTGATAGTGACAGCTCTTTGGATCTCATATTGAGAGTTGACAGAAACAGATTCCAAATGCAAATAGCAAACTTGAAATGAACTCTGGACCATTTATCTGCCCCTTGTAAATGGGAAAATGAGAGAATAACACACACCTGGCCATGGAACAGCTGAGCAGCCAATTGTCCCATTACTTGTGGTCCCTTAAAAAGTGGAAGGCACATATACAAACTTTTGTAATTCCTACACCGTTCACCTGATTTGGATGTAAATACCCTCAAATTAAAGCTGCAGTTAAAGCACATCTTGTTCGTTTCATTTCAAATCCATTGTGGTGGTGTATAGAGCCAAAAAGATTAGAATTGTGTCGATGTCACAATATTTATGGACCTGACTGTATTTCTGTCCAGACAGTTTTCATCAAGCATTTACACATATCATCAATGGGCCCCAAACACTGGATGAGTTAGCAAGTCATTTTCTTCCTATCCTATGTTCAAATGCCAAATCAAGATCTAAGAGAAGTTTTTTTTTCCCCTTGAACCAAACTTGGTATTTGAAGTAAACTCAGGTGTGGATTAAATTTGCTGTAAGAAAATATTTTTTGATGTTTATACCAACCCAAAAGCTTCTAACTACCACTTATAGCCTGGGTCTGAAAATGAGACACCAAATCTAACTGGTTGCAATGGACATGAAGGCATTTTCCTTTGAGTACACTTTTCATACAACGTACATTAATTCCAGTACTATGTGGTCATAGACGCGACACTGCTGCTGAAGAACTTCTCAACCAAGACTAGAGAGTTACAGTTTGGAGGATCAGGCTCACTCATGTGATATTAACATTTCTCTCACCTTTTCACTCTTTAATTTACATTGCAACAGGTTTTGCTTTAAAAACTGCAAAGGTGTATTATGTTATATAGATGACTGTTTTTTTTTTTTTTTTTAAATTGGTCAGAATTATATACAGTATAAACAAAATTCTGGTGTATTATATAGCATTATATACAAAGCTACAAATAACTGCAAAATCATTTTCCTTTGTCTCCCTTCACTGAGCTGTATAGTGTTAACATATAATCAATACCTTTAATCAAGATGCGGCTAATCAATGATGCCAACAGTTTTAATTATTATTCATTTTTCAATTTTCTTTACTGCATTATGTTTCAACAGAAACTACTGACAGCTAAAGCAACCAGAGAAAGCAAAACAGTCTCCAAAGACATCCATACTGTATAATGTATAATACAGTGTAGCAGCACCCTCTTCTGGCAAATTGACTGCACACTGAAACCTTATGTAGTATAGTTTCTTCATGCAGTGGTACAGTATATATGCTTGAAAGCCAAAAAAAACAAAAAACAAACATTTTTTTTTATTAGCCTTATTTTCGTGCATAACTCGGAAGTAAATATGTTGCAGTATGTACATTTCCAATCAAATATATTTTTTAATCAAAAATATATTTTCCAATTAAATATTTCATGTGAACAACTTATAATATTACATCTGCAACATTTTATTTTTATGGGAAGGTAAAATATTTTTTAAGAGGCATTCATTTAATATACACAATCTTGTGAATCTTGAGATTTTTGTACCCTTTTGTGACCAAAGGTCATGAATACCTAGATGCCAAGGTCAAATTTAGCGTAAATTCTAAACCAAGGCTAATTATACACAATTCCTGTCAATTTTGACAAACATTGGCACTGGCTAATCTTAAAAAGGTACATTAGCTACTACAACTATTGACAGGGCCACTGATAAGGCAGTACAGCCAACCCTCCTTTTCCGGGCCCAGGCCCCATCAGTTTAAAAGGGGTTCTGGGCACCCGCCAAGCATGAGGGCCAGCTGTACTGCCTTATTGCTGACACCAATCCTCTTTTGTCCCCCCCTGCAGTGCTACTTTTACTCCTCTTCCTTTCCTTTGGCAGTGCTACAGAGGGATCAGCTCTCGCATTTGTGCCCCCATCCCCCTGCTTTCCGGGCCTCCCTGTGTAGCCCTTTCCCCCCGCAGCTCTGCCGGATTCCCTCCCATCCTCTTCCACCAGCAGATGATACAGGGACACAATGTGATGTTTCAGGATGAAAAATGGGAGAAGGGGCTAGTGAATATTCCTTCCTTTTCTTAATGAACACAGCGAGTGATCAGTACCAATCGCTCCTGTGTACATTCATCACTAAAGCATAATAAACTGTGTTTACTACCCCTCCTGAGGCTGAAGAGAAAAGGATTGGGGAATTTCTGTCCTCTGTTCCTTTTGAGTCTCTCTTTAGACCCCTGATATTCCACCAAATTCCCCCAACAGAGCAATTAAAAATGATGTAAAAAAAATAACATTCTAAAAACATATTTTTTTAAGATTAAATTTAAAAAAATAATTTAAAAAAGGACTTGTTCACATGTTCTTTGCTTTTTATGATTTCTGCCACGGGGGATGGGTCCCTGTCAGGTAGGCTGTATGGAGCTCCATGATCTCTAACGGCAGCCCTGACTACTAATGATGTGCATTGTACAAATAAGTGCACTTATATATGCACTACACACTGCTACATTATTAAGAGTAATAGTGTAGCTGTATCCACTGGCTGGAGCCTTGAGCCTTGGGCTAAACATGTTATCAGTTGTAATACCTTTGGGCTCATATGCTTACCCTTATGTGTAATTGCTTTTATATTTAATGTGTTTATGTGTAATTGCTTTTACATTGGTAAAACAAAATGTATGCTTAAAACACATATATTGGATTCTCTATTGCCTGATATGTTTGAATTCTCATAAAGGTAAAAATGAGAATTTAAAGTGAATTTAAACCCTCCATATACCCAGTGAAGTGAACAGCCTCAGATGATACACAGAGATGACACAAATTTCCCTATATAAGGTTGACATGTTTATCTGCTGTCTTCATCTGTATTTATCCTTTAGAACAGTGATTCTCAACCCTGCCCTCAACTACCCCCAAGAGGCCATATTTTGGGAATTTCTCTTAGATAAAATAGCTGTCCAAAATACCAAGCCATTGACTCTGATTTAACGCAGCTGTGTAAGATAAAGGAAAACCTGCAAACCTGGCCTGTTGGGGGTACTTGAGGACAGGGTTGAGAACCACTGCTTTAGAAAGTGTAGAAGATCTTGTTAACATTTTTCTCTTCCTGATTACCTCTGGGAGTAGATCATTGGCATACAGCCATGACAGCTGATTGGAGGAAAGGCACACAACCCCTCTCCTCATAGGCAAAGGCAGAAAGCAATGTGCATAGTTCTGCTCTTAGATGGCAAGCAGTGTGCTTATCTATTTATAGCAACCTCCTCCGACACACACTTCTATCTCCTGTCTTGGAGAACGTGTGAGAATTTACCGGACTGATAATAGAGCTACGGAGGAAGAGACAGTTACAGGACTTGGATTATTGAAGAGAGATAAGAAAACGCTGCAGATCTATGTGCCCAGCTCAAATTTCATGAATCAGGTTTACATCCACTTTAAGGCTTTGGGCTATTGACCATATTCATGAGAGCAAGAGAAGAGGGTAAGCCTGAAAAGAAATTACTCTAATTGTAAAGTCATTGTTTTTTCTTTTTATTACATGCCCTTAAAAATAAAAGAGAATAAATAATAAATAATAAAAATAAAGAAAACGTCCCTTAATTTAACTTCTGTTTACTCTACATTTGCTTTACAGTGTGAAATGCTTAAGCATGCATTTCAGGTTAACATGCACAAACGTATTATTGTAGTCAGATTTGGGGACTCAGTTTGAATGTAAATGGCCGGTAGATACTGCTTGATGTTTGCCAGATGGTACAGTATAAGGACCAGTGAGAGTCTCCCTAATTACGACATGCACTTCTGATGAAGCAGCTGTATGGAGAGTCACGTTAAGGGAACGCGTGTTTTAATTAAACGCGTGGCCTCTTTTCACTATGCCTGGTGTGCTTTGTGCCATTTTATTTGAATGAACTAATCAGGGGGTGGTCAGCCACATTCCCCTGGGACTCTTCTTTGCTTCTCTGCTATTTACTGCCTACAGCTCATGCACTTCATTGCTCATATGAACTATTGCATACTTTATTGCTTTTACTTCATCACCCACCAGGAGGTCCCACTACGTAATGGCGAGTCTGACTTCCTTTGGAGCTGTGCTTTTCTTCCTGCATTATACTGCTGTGGACTCTCTAATCTACTTGCTGTGCTTACCTTTGGGATCATATGTGTATTGCTGTGAATGAGACGACGGGTTTGGGTAATGTTATTTACCCTTATCTCTTGCATATGTCGTGAATAACCCATCTGATGCTTTATTCTGCTTGCTGCAATTAATTATGTGAGTTTATTTGGTCCTTTACATACTATGAATGCTTTTTAAGCAGTTACAGCAACATGTTTTTTTTTTTTTCCATTTTGGGATAAATGAATGAATAATAGCTGATCATTGTAAGCAGTCCTGTTAGTGTTCATATGACAACTTTCTATATAACCACTTCCCCCTTTAGGACCAGAGCACTTTTTGCGATTCGGCACTGTGTCCCTTTAACTGACAATTGCACGGTTGTGCGATGTTGTACCCAAACAAAATTTGCGTCCTTTTTTTCCCACAAATAGAGCTTTCATTTGGTGGTATTTGATCACCTTTGTGTCATTTCTGATCACCTCTATAAACAAAAAAAGAGCGACAATTTTGGAAAAAAAAACAATTTTTCTTACTTTTTGCTAAAATACAAATCCCCAAAAAAATATAAAAAAAACATTTTTTTCGTCGGTTTTGACCGACTTATATTCTTCCTCATATTTTTGGTAAAAAAAAATCGCAATCTGCGTTTATTGATTGGTTTGCGCAAAAGTTGCCGCATTTGCGAATGATGAAAATTAATTTATGGGGTTTTTATTTTTTTTTTACTAGTAATGGCGGTGATCTACGATTTTTAGCAGTGCTGTGATATTGCGGTGGACATGTCAGACCATTTTGACACTTTTTTGGGACCATTGGCATTTATACAGCGATCAATGCTATGAAAATGCACTGATTACTGTGTAAATGCCATTGGCAGTGAAGGGGTTAACCTAGAGGGGGAGCTCTAAGGGTTAACTGTGTTCCCTCAGTGTGTTATAACTGTATGGGGGCTGGGCTGGCAGGAGTAGAGGAGTGATCACGTCTTCCATATACAGGTAGCCTGTGATCACGGCCCTTCCCCCTCTGTCAGAACGGAGATCCGTGTTTACATACATGGACCCCCATTCTGTCACTCCGGGGGGGGGGGCCATCACGGGTAGCTACGGCGGCGTGCACGCGCTCACAATACTAGTTATCGTGGCCGCCGTCAGGTGACGGTGGTTTGCGATAATGAGCCACTTTGCCACCGTCAATCCACGGCAGGCGGTCGGCAAGTGGTTAAAGCAGAAATACACTGTACCTGAGTACCACATACTAAAAGCTCTATTTAATTTATTTTTAATATTCAAAGCAAACTCACCCATTTTTTCCTGTCTCTATGAACATTTATCAGTGCAGCAACCCCTCATGATCACCACACTGGACCACCAGGGAGCTGACCAGGACCACCAGGAAGACCCCCCCAGGGACCACCATTAGGAGGCCGCCCAGGACCACCAGGGAGATAATCAGGAGGCTGCCCAGGGACCACCAGGGAGCCTACACTAGACCCCCAGGTAATAGGAATACAGAGCACTGCAGGGATGGCACTGTGCCCATATGTGATGCCTGTCAGTGCCATCCCTAACAGTGCTATATGTACCAGTACCCACCAGTGCCATGTACCAGTGCCCCTCTGTGCCACCTATCAGTGCCCACCAGTGCCACCTGTCAGTGCCCAACAGTGCCACCTATCAGTGCCCATCAGTGCCACCTATGAGTGCCCATCAGTGCCATATATCAGTGCCACCAGCAGTGCCCATCAGTGCTGCTTATCAGTGCCACCTCATCAGTGCCCATCAATGTAGCCTCATCAGTGCCCATCAGTGTAGCCACATCAATGCCCACCAGTAAACGAGAAAATGTACTTATTCAAGATTTTGTGACAGAAACAAAGAAAAAATGTTTTTTTTTTCAAAATGTTCAGTCTTTTTTTATTTGTAGTGCAAAAAATAAAAACTGGAGGGGTGATCAAATACCCCCAAAAGAAAGCTCTATTTGTGGGAACAAAATTATAAACATTTTCTTTGGGTACAGCGTTGCACGACCGCACAATTGTCATTCAAAGCTTAACAGCACTGAAAGCTGAAAATTGGTCTGGGCAGGAAGTGTTCTAAGTGCCTTGTATTGAAGTGGTTAAATTAGCTAAATACATTCCAGGTGCATAAAAACTAAGGTGTGCAATGTCTTACAGTTTATTTTTTCTGAAACATCCACAACCTGAGTACATAAAAACCTATCCTCTGCCAGCATAATGTAGATATAAATAAACCTTGCTCTCTGCGTGTAAGCAGTGGTCTCTCTGCAGATTTCAGAACACACTGAGGTAGATTTACTTAAACAGGAGAGTGCAAAATCTGGTACAGCTTTGCATGGTAGCCAATTAGCTTCTAACTTCAGCTTGTTCAATTAAAAACTGGAAGCTGATCAGTAGAGTTGGGCGAACGGTTTGGCCCGAGCATCAGTTAGGGCCAAACATTGGCTGTTTGACCCATTCGGGGAACACCCGAATTTGCAATACACTGCATGCAGCACAGTGTATTTTGCTCCCTGCTTGTGCAAAGCTTTGCCCAATCAGGGCACAGTGTATGCTGGTTGTTAAGGAGCGGGGGCCTGGAAGCTGGCCTTAGCGTCCTTAACAACTGATAAGTCATCACCTGTCAATGGTCTTCCCCGCTGACAGCTGAGTAAAAAAAAATGCAGGTTAAAAAAAAGTGAAAAAAATCCATACCAGACCCTTATCCGGGCATGCAGCCTGGCAGGTCAGGAAAGGGGGAGGGATGAGCGAGCCTCCTCTTTATGAACCATACCAGCCCACATGCCCTCAACATTGGGGGGGTGGGTGCTTTGGGACAGGGGGGGCTCATGTTTATGGGGACAAGGGCCTCATCCCCACAACCTTTGCCGGTGGTTGTGGAGGTTTGCGGGCAGGGGGCCTATTGGAATCTAGAAGTCCCCTTTAACAAGGGGACCCCCAGATCCTGGCCCCCTATGTGAATAAGTATGGGGTACATAGTACCCCAACCCATTCACCAAAAAAGTGTCAAAAAGCAATAAAAACACACACACAGTTTTTGAAAATTCCTTCATTAAAAAAAAAAAAAAACAGTGTCCACTGATGTAAATCCATCATCAATCACATCGGCTGACCCAAAAAAAACCCCGCTCCCGCCTACATGAAGGCTGGCTGCCTACTGCTGGCTCCACCGTTTGACATTTTGTATATAGGTAAGGGATGGGCCACCAGGCTACATCACCCCCTTCTGATGTCTCGGACCAGTGCATGCTGGCTCAGTGATGTCAGAAGGGGCGGTGCCACCAGGTGACGGAGCCAGATGGCCCCGCCTCTTAACTATATAAGAATTGTCAAATGGCTTAGCCTACAGTAGGCAGCCAGCATTTTCATTTTTTTAATTTTTTGCGTGCAGTGGGCAGCGTCATTGACGATGGATTTACATCAGTGGACACTATTTTTTATTTTTTAATAAAGGAATTGACAAAAATGTTCTCAGTGTTTTTATTACTTTTTGACACTTTTTTGGTGAATGGGTAGGCCATACTCTTTCACATACGGGGGGAAAGGGTACTTCCAGATTCTGATAAGCTTCTTATCCGCAGACCCCCACAACCCCTGGACAATTTTGAGCCATTGTGGATCATATGTCAATGCTATTCCCATTAAGGACTTGAGCCCCCTTCTTTTCCTTTGTATACACAGAGCTGAAGATGGTATTTAATACATTTGCCTTCCCTTTTTTCATTTTTCATTACTGAAAACATGCAGCTAACAAAAATAACGATGAAAATACTTTCGCTGACAAAATTAACACTGTTCCAAATTCACTGTACCAAAACCTACATTTTTTTGGGGGAAAAAAACTTTTACTTGTTAGTCAGTCTATTTTCAAACTGAATATACTAAAGGCACATTCATACTATGGGGGGCGGGGTGTTTACTAAAACTGGTGCACGCAGAATCTGGTGCAGCTTGTTCACTTAAAGAGGAAATGCAGTCTGCTCACATAATTTGTAATAAAAACATCTTTGTCATTCTAACGCTTCCCTTCAAGCACTTTGTATATTATTTTATATATACTGCGACTCTGTACTTGCCAAGTATGTTGCAGAAATCTCCCTCCACTGAGTCTGGCTGAATCCATTTTATCTGTGGGCAGCTGAAGCTGCTGCCTGTTCACATACTGGATTTACACAGACAGACACACAGAGGCACACCTCCAGCTCTGCAGCCCTGCAGCTCTCATTGGCCCTCTTATGACTCATCTCCCCCTCTCTTCCTGGCAAACTCTCATGAGATAGAGCTGTGCATGATTTCAAATGCCTAGGCTTTTTATCAGACAAGAAACAGGAAGTGGGCTGTATAAGGTATTTACTGGCAGAAAAAAATGTTTTGCTATCCAAAGTTCAAACAATAAGGGCAGAGGATTTAATAGATGGAAAGATGAAAAAATGATTGAAATTCCACTTTAAGCTTTGAGAATAAGACCTAGAAGCTGATGCATATGCATTAACCTAGTGGGTTATCATACATTAAGATATACCTTAACACTAAAAAACACACCTGACCATTTTTTTAATGAAGTGTACCCCAACACCCACTATGTTGTTTGTGGCGCACTGCAGTGCATTGACTGCAAGGTACATTCAAAATGCTTGGCTCTACATAGCAGCTCACATGTCACATCATTGTGCGTGTGTTACTGCAACACATCAAAGTGAAAGGGCCCTAAAAACTGTAGATACTCATGGGATACAATTTTTCATTATTCTTTTTTATCTCTAATGTTGGTTTACTCTGTTTGACATAGAGATAACCACTAGAGAGAAAGTGAGATTACAGATCTATGAGTATCAGAATATATTCATGGAAAAACTGTCAAAAATCACTTTTGATATATATTTTTTTAATAATAACTGAATGGTCAGTGAAAATCTATTATAGTTTCCTTTGAAATAATTGTTCTGTGGCCTCGTACATACATAGCATCGTTTAATGTCTCTTGTATTTCAATTACCAAATGCCACTTCTAATCTCTCACTAATCACACTTGTTCGGCTTTGACAAACGATGATCTCCCTAAAATGGGCACTCTAAGATCCTATTTTCTAGAAGAAGAAATGTTTTCAGGAGCCCAGATATATATATTCCCAGCCTAAGTCATAACTTTATTGGGAATTCAAGACAAAAATTGAAAAATAGTTCACTCTTTGTAGATGACATCTAGTACAATTCAGTTTAATGACCGATTGCTTTTCAAGTCTCCCTGTAAAAAAGTAATCCTAACTCCTTTGAAAGTAATTCAATGTTTGCAATGCCATTCATAACTAGGACAACCACAGCCGTACAAAAAAAAATCCTGGTGGATCCAGCGTTATGTTTTTACTAATCATCTGACATCACCAACACTTATCAACAGCATGTCAAATCATACATGTTTTATTTAACCAGTTCAGCCCCGGAAGGATTTACCCCCTTAAACACTTCAGCCCCGGAAGGATTTCCCACTTTAGGATCAGAGCACTTTTTCAATTTGTCACTGCACTGCTTTAACTGGTAATTGCTCAGTGTGATTGCAATGCTCTACCCAAACAAAATTTGCGTCCTTTTTTCCCCACAAATTGAGCTCTCTTTTGGTGGTATTTGATCACCCCTGCGGTTTTTATTTTTGCAATATAAACGAAAAAAGACTGAAAATTTTGAAAAAAATGATATTTTCTACTTTTTGTCATTAGAAAAATACAATAAACTAAATTTTAGTCATAATCTTTTGCCAAACTGCATTCAGTCACATGTCTCAGGTAAAAAAAAGGCAATTAGCGTATATTTATTGGTTTGCGCACAAGTTATAGCGTCTACAAACTAGGGTACATATTCTGGAATTTACGCTGCTATTATTTTATGACTGCCTATCTTATTTCCTGAGGTGCTATAATGGAAGGGCAGTACACCCCCCCCCCCAAATGACTCCATTTTGTAAAGTAGACACCCCAAGGAATTAGCTAAGAGGCATGTTGAGCCCACTGAATATTTTATTCTTTTGTCACAAGTGATTGAAAAATGACAAAAAAAAAATGAAAATTACACAAAGTTGTCAGTGAAATGAAATATTGCTCACACATGCCATGAGTATATGTGAAATTGCACCCCAAAATACATTCTTCTGCTTCTCCTGAGTACAGGGATATCCTATGTGTGAGACTTTTTGGGAGCTTCTGTGTATAGGACCCCAAAAACCAATCATTACCTTCAGGATTTCTAAGGGTGTAAACGTATGCTTTTACCCCACACTACCTAAAAAAAAAATTAACAAAGTTGTCAAAAAATGATATATTGCCCACACATGCCATGAGTATATGTAGAATTACATGCCAAAATACATTCTGCTACTTCTCCTGAGTCCAGGGATACCACACACGTGAGACTTTTTGGCAGTCTAGCTGCGTACAGGACCCCGAAAACCAATCACCGCCTTCAGGGTTTCCTAAGGGCGAAAATTGCTGACTTCACTGCACACTGCCTATCATAGTTTCGGAGGCCACTAAATGCCCAAATAGCACAAACCCCCCACCCAAATGAGCCCATTTTGGAAAGTAGACACCCCAAGCTATTTGCTGAGATGCATGTTGAGTCCATGGGATATTTTATATTTTGCCATAAGTTTCGGGGAAATTATTTTTTTTCATAAAGTTGTCACTAAATGATATATTGTTCAAACATGCCATGGGAATATGTGAAATTACACCCCAAAATACATTCTGCTGCTTCTTCTGAATACGGGGATACCACATATGTGAGACTTTTTGGCGGTCTAGCCGCGTACAGGACCCCAAAAAACAATCACCGCCGTCAGGCCTTCTAAGGGTGTACATTTTTGATTTCACTCCTCACTACCTATCACAGTTTCAGAGGCCATGGAATACCCAAATAGCACAACCCCCCCCCCCCCCCCAAATTACCCCATTTTGGAAAGTAGACACTCCAAGCTATGTGCTGAGAGGCACGTTGAGTATTTTGCTCATTTTTTGTCACAAAGTTTTGAAATTTGAAAAAAGAGAAAACAAATACATTTTCCTTTTCTTTCTTCATTTATCAAAACAAATGAGAGCCGCAAAATACTCACCATGCCTCTTAGAAAATACCTTGGGGTGTCTACTTTCCAAAATGGGATCATTTGGGGGGGGGGCTTTTGTGCTATCTTGACATTTCAGGGACTCTGAAACTGTGATAGATAGTGAGGAGTAAAATCACAATGTTACGCCCTTAGAAAGCCTGAAGACAGTGATTGGATTTTGGGGTGCTGTACGCGGCTATGCTCCCAAAAAGTCTCACACATGTGGTATTCCTATACTCAGGAGAAGCAGCAGAATGTATTTTGGGTGTAATTCCACATATGTCCATCGCATGTTCGAGCAATATATCATTTAGTGACAACTTTGTGTAAAAAAAAAAAAATTCCCGAAATTTGTGGCAAAATATAAAATATTCCATGGACTCAAAATGCCTCTTAGCAAATAGCTCAGGGTGTCTACTTTCAAAATGAGGCCATTTAGGGGTGTTTTTTGCTATCTGGGCATTTCATGGCCCCCGAAACTGTGATAGGTAGTGTGGGGTGAAAGCATAAGTTTACGCCCTTAGAAATCCTGAAGGCAGTGATTGGTTTTCCGTGCCCTGTACACATCTAGACCGCCAAAAATTCCCACACATGTGGTATCCCCCTATTCAGGAGAAGCAGCAGAATGTATTTTGACATATGTGAGCTATATATCATTTCAGTGACAACTCTGTGTATTTTTTTTTGCCATTTTTAATCACTTGTGACAAAAAATAAGATATTCAATGGACTCAACATGCCTCTCAGCAAATAGTTTGGGGTGTCTACTTTCCAAAATTGAGTCATTTGGGGGGATTTTGAACTGTCCTGGAATTTTATGCCCAACATCACCCACTCTTCTGACCACTTGAACCCCCAAGTCTTTTCTGACACTTTTAGTTTACATGAAAAAATATTCTTTTTTGCTCGAAAATTACTTTGAACCCCCAAGCATTATATTTTTTTTAAAGCAGAAGCCCCACAGATTAAAATGATGGGTATTGCAATTTTTTTTTTCACAAAGTATTTGCGCAGAGATTTTTCAAACGCAATTTTTGGGGAAAAAAACACTTTTTTAAATTTCAATGCACAAAAACACACTATATTGCCCAAATGTTTGATGAAATATAAAAGATGATCTCATGCTGAGTACATAGACACCAAACATGACATGCTTTAAAATTATGCACACCCGGGCAGCGGCGACAAACTATATAGATTTTTAAAAGCCTTTAAAAGCCCTTACAGGTTACCACTTTAGATTTGCAGAGGAGGTCTACTGCTAGAATTACTGCCTTTGATCTGACGTTCGTGGTGATAGCACACATGCATGGTGCAATTGCTGTTTACATATGACATGAGACCGTCGCTTACGTTCACCTTTTGCGCGCATGCACGGGGGGGACAGGGGTGCATTTTTTTTTAATTATCCATTTTGCTTTTAATTTTATTTTTACACTGTCCCTTTCATTTTTTCATCATGTTTTTGTTATCACAGGGTATTTAAATAACCCCTATGATAAAAATAGGTAGTGTCACATATATTTTTTAAAAATTTGGGATCTATTAGACTCTAGATCTCTCCTCAGACCTTAAAGCATCTGACCACACCAAGATCGGTGTAATAAGATGCTTTCCCAATTTCCCAATGGCGCTGTTTATATTGGGCGAAACTCATGTGGGACAGGAGAGCCTGAGAAAACCACTCAAAGACCAGCAACATACTAGTACGTCGCTGGTCCTTGTTGGGCATAGGTAGTAATGTTCTTTTTTTTCATGCAGCCTGTGGGTTAAATTAAAAAAAAAGAATCAATCGGTGGGTATGCCCACCATTAGAAAACCGCACTTCATCCACTCACTTCTAATGCTGAGCATAGCCCCTTTTTAAAAATATATAGGGGCAATCCGCCCCAATTTCCAAACATTGCCCCATGCTCCAGTATCAGTTAACAGTAACAAAACATTACAGGTATGCATAAAAACATTAACAACAAAGAGAGCAATAGAAAGAGAATAGAGATAGAAAAACAAGAAACTTACAACTGTTTTTGGCTTTTATTATTTTATATTTTTTTTGTTTTTATAACTTTTTTATTTATTTATTTTTTTTTATTTTTTACTTTTTTTTTTAGCAGTAAAGGTTAGGGTCTCTAAAAATGTGGTGACGTCTTTGGAGACCCTGTGACAGTTTGCCCTATTCCTGTGTAGTGCTGTACCCTACGCTAATACTCAACTAGTGTATGGTATTGCTGAAAACAGTCAACGATGCAAAGACCAGGCTGGTCAGGATAGGAGGGACAATAATAACGGCTGTCAAGCCTGTATCCGCATCGACTGCAGACATAAAATCTTTTTTGGGGGGCTCGGTTGGTAGGGGTACCAGGAATGGCATGTGGAAAATACCGCCCATGCAGCTGGCTCACTGCATTTGGATTGGGAACATGGGGTGCAGCACCATCTGGAAACAGGGCTCTGACGATCTCTTCCTGGAATTTAAGGAGAGATCCAGTCCGTCTTGACGCTTTGTGTAGAACATAAGCGTTCAGCAAAGCCAATTGGAATAAGGATATAGACACTTTTTTGTACCAGTGTCTGGCCTTACGGACAATTAGGTACGGCGCCAATAACTGGTCGTTGAGGTCCACCCCTCTCATATTATGGTTGTATTCATGGACACAGAGTGGTTTCTCCACAACATCAGTCGCTGTAGGAATTTGGACGGTCTTATTTGCGTGAATTGAAGAAAGAATGAAAACACTTCACCGCAAGCAAATTCTACTTCTCAAGCAGGCTCTCTCCCCCCGGATTCTACCAGCTGTTGGGGGAAGCCCCGGCCATTAGATCGCACTGTGCCACATGTGCCAATTTGATGATCAAACAGATGACTAAAAAGGGGCACGCTTGTGTAGTAATTGTCCACGTACAAATGGTACCCCTTTCCAGATAAGGGTGACACCAAGTTCCACACAATCTTGCCAGCGCTCCCTATGTAGTGTAGGCATCCTTCCGGCTCCACGTGACTATCTTTTCCCTCGTAAACCATAAAACTACATGTATAGCCTGTGGCCCTGTCACAGAGCTTATACATCTTGACCACATATCTGGCACGCTTGCTGGGGAGAAACTGAAAGCAAGACAGCCAGAAAATGTAATCAGGGACTTGTCTACGCAGATAACTTGGTCGGGAATAAACAAGGCTGCGAATTGTGAGTTGAAGTGGTTTACGAGGGGCCGAATTTTGTGGAGCCGATCGTATTCAGGGTCAATCTGTGGATGACAGAGTTCTTTGTTGTTGAAGTGCATAAACCGCAGGATCTGCTTGTATCGTGCCCTGGCCATGGAAGCAGAGAACGCAAGCATATGGTGAATATGACCGCAACTCAGATTTTTTAATTATGCCCATGTTGAGGGAAAGGCCGAGAAAGGTCTTCAATTCTGGAACTGTAATTGGTTTCCAGTCTCTGGCAAGTGACGAATGGGGATTAGCAGAGCTGAATTGACCAGCATACAAACTGCTTTGGTCCACAATAGATCTATAGAGATCTTTGGTGAAAAACAGCAAATAAAAATTAATGGTCGTAAAATCAACTGTTTCCACCTGAATTCCGGGTTGGCCAGTGAACGGGCGCTGCATCGGTGGTGGGTTGCCAATCAGGGTTTGCAAACGCGTCAGAAAGGATACTATGGGCTCTGCAGGCCTGTGTTTGTATTCATGGCTGCGGGACGCTACTTGTGCTTGCTACACCAGCTTTAACTGCACTTATGGGACTCGCCATGTCACCAAGTGGTACTGCAGTGCTGGTTTGTCTATGACCAGGATGTACTAGGCCGCTGGTGCTTGTCAATTCAGCAGAAGGAGTAGCGGCGCTAGTACTGGCTCTCTGCTCCATACGAGAGTCCTGCGGTTCTTGCAGCTCAGCGACAGCAGGATAGGATCGGGTACACCTGACCTTAGTAGGGACCACAACTCCATCATCAGAGCTATCTGACAGGGTGCTACTGCTGTATACGGGCCGTATGCTGAGCCTGAATCTGACAGTGAGGTTTCCCCATCGCTTTCATCTGTCATGCTCAGCATTGCGTAGGCCTCTTCACTAGTGTACCTCGGATTGGACATTTTGGGCTCCAAATTTATAGGTACACTAGTGTGACTCAAAGGCAAAAAAGTGCACCTGGTTGCCAGAGCCTATTTCAAGTCGCTACCACAATCACTGTCAGCTTTCGCAGGGATCGGGCATGATCTCTGCCAACACTGCAGATGTGTGTGTTGTTTTGTAAGTGTCAGCAATCTATTGATGCTGCACTTGAGTGGGCTGGGCTGGGCTGGGCTGGGGGGAGGCACTACACGCAGGTGGTAGCAGGTATCTGGGCTGATCACGCTAACGTCGCATTTTTTTATAACACTAATCTAGTGGGGACGCTAGTATAGATCAGATTAGATCACAGATATTGATCTGTTCAGATAATATGCTACTAACTGACCTATCTAGGTGTATGTATGCGTGTCAGAGTACCTCACTAATCTGACTCTGCCAGGGAATAACTCTGACCCTAACGCATGCTAAAACCTAAATAAGGTCAACGCTGGGTGATCAGGGGGTTAAAACCTATAAAAGATATATATATATACACACACCGGGTAACCTGGGGGAAAAAAAACTACCTAACTAAGTAGTGTCACTTATATGGTGATCACAGGTGACAGGGGGCAGTCAAGGGGCTAAAACCTTTATTAGGGGGTAAGGGGGGTATTTATACCTACCCAGGCCTACTACTACCTATCCTAACACTGATTAGTGTCACAAGTGCAGCGATCAGTGAACGATCTGATCGATGCACTCAGTGACACAGTGACAGAGGGTGACAGCTGTGAAGGGGTTAACTGGGGGGGGGGGGGCGATCAAGGGGTGATCTAGGTGTTAAATGTGTGGCTATGTGTACTGTTGTCAGTGTAGTGTTTTGCAACTCACATTTTAGATATCCTCTCTCCTCTCTGGAACAGAAAAGAACTCAGAGAGGAAGAGTGACATAATTTCCTCTTCCTCTGTTTACATTACAGAGGCAGAGGAGGCATTCCATTCGCCAGGACCGATCAGCAGGTACAGATCAATATTCATTTGTCTGTGCCTGAAGATTGATCGGTCCTCTAGCAAACCCGACCTGGCCACGAGCACCGTTTATAGATGGCGACTTGCGATATGCTGCCACATTTCAGCAGTAAAAGTATGTGACGCCGCCTGGAACTGATTAGTGACCAGAGCACTTTTTGCGATATGGCACTGCGTCGCTTTAACGGACAATTGCGCGGTCGTGTGACATTGTACCCAAACGAAATTGACATCCTTTTTTCTCACAAATAGAGCTTTCTTTTGGTGGTATTTGATTACCTCTGCGGTTTTTATTTTTTGCGCTATAAACAAACAAAAACAATAATTTTGAAAAAAAATATATATTTTTTTTACTTTTTGCTATAATACATATCCAAAAAAATATATAAAAAAACAAATGTATTCATCAGTTAAGGCCAAAATGTATTCTACATATTTTTGGTAAATAAAATGGCAATAAGCATTTATTGATTGGTTTGCGCAAAAGTTATCGCGCCTACAAACTATGAGAATTGATTTTTTTTTTACTGGTATTGCGGCGGACATGTCGGACACTTTTGACACTTTTTTAGGACCATTGACATTTATACAGCGATCATAGCTTTAAATAGATACTGATTACTGTATAAATGCCACTGGCAGGGTAGGGGTTAACACTAGGGGGGCAATCAAGAGGTTAAATGTGTTCCCTCAGCGTGTTCTAACTGTGTGGGGGCTGGTAGAGACATGACAGATCTCACTGTTACCGATTACAGGGATCAGTAGATCTCTGCCATATCCCCTGGCAGAATGGGAAACCGCATTGTTTACATTGGCGGTTCACTGCTCTGCCTCTGTATTAGGCAGACATTGAGTCCGCCCGTCCCGTGGGCACACTCACGCAGCGTGCGGCAGACATGAGAGTGCGTGTACCCTCCCACAACTGTGGCTGTGTGAATTGCCATAAATATATGGCGATTCGTGCAGGGCTGCCAACCTGCCGTTGTATATGTACAGGAGCCGGTCGGGAAGTGGTTAATATAGGACTGTTTAGACACAATTTTTATTAATGCATTTTTTAAAATAAAGCTGAACTACAGACAAACTACTATGGATACAGTTAAAATGCATGTATGGGAACGGATTTACCTGCCAGTCCTGGGATTTTAAAGGCTTTAAGGCTGTTGACCTCATTTTTCTAAACTGCAGTTAAACAACACCGCATGGTCACTTCCCTGCACCCAGATTGGGATTGGATAGAGAAGGAGCAGCAGCAGAGTAATGAAACAATTTCTCCTCTGTCCTTCTGTTAGCCTGTTCCTTTTCAGCACACAAAATATATGCAGCAGGTTGTGAATGGCTCAGCCCAGATAGCAAGGATGACTTGCTGCACCTTTTCACTGGCAAGTTGTACACTTCCAGAGCACTTGAAGCACAAGTTCTAGTTGACACTTTTACAATTTGTAGCAAATTTGTGTGAAAAGTCTCTAGCAAGAGCAAAGTTGTGGTGGTGAGTCTACAGCAAGAGCTCTGAAAGTTTACAACATGAAAATTCAGCCACAGTGACCCCTGTGGTGGGATGACTATTGTGCAACATAATTGAACCAGAACCTGCAGCAGACTCGCAAAATGTTGATGGAATCATGCAATGCAGACTTGCTGCAATTGTGCAACAGATTTGTGAAGCCTGGCAAGTCTAGCAATAGCTTAGCAAGTCATTTTTCAAACTTGCAGCACAATTTCTTGCTATCTGGAAGAGTATTGACCTCCTTTTCCAAGTCTAGGTGCTGCTGTACTGAAGATTATAGAAAGGTTATATAAGACAGAATACTGGTATAGGTACTTTAATTAGTTGCATATGAAATAGATTCGGTGATGTTTTATTTAATACATAAGATCACTAAAGAGTGATTTACATCTGCATGCAGACTGATCCTCTTCTTTCCAGGTCCCCCGCTGGTGCTCCTAGCTCTTCCCCCCAGCTGAGTGCTCACCATAGCAAGCTGCTTGCTATAGGTGCACTTGTGCAGGCTCTCTCCTGAGCTGCGCTCTATGCATTTATTGACATACAAATCGTGGCTCGGCCCAGCTCCCCACTCCCTGCTCACTGGCTGTGATTGACAGCAGCATGAGTCATTGGATGTCTCTAAGACTAAGAGGGGAGAGAGAGTGTGGAGAGAACTGCTGTTCTTGTACACAGTGCTGGATCATGATCAAGCTTGTGTAAGTATGGGGGGGGGGGGGGGTTGGGG
>BLSH010050119.1:1048070-1075180 GCA_018402905.1 Glandirana rugosa
ATTACGGTAACGTCTCACGACAGTACGATGATACAAAGTCCGTAACTCTACTTACACAAGTCCCTCTGAATGTTCTCATCTTACTATCCCTCCCTTCATAACCCTCCTGAATATCAGCAGATGGATTAGGGACAGAAGAAGAAGGGGAGGATCAGAGAAGACAGGATCATACAGCCTGTTTACACAATACAGAGGATTAATCACCATAGGTTCCACAGTGAGTATAACAAGCATGCTTTTATATGCATTACAGAGTGATTTTACTTTTGCGGGTTTAGTAACACTTTAACCTTCTTCACTGAAAGCTAAAGAAGAGTTTTTATTTGGAATGCAATTTAAGTCTTGACAATCTCTTCCTATGACAAGTACTTAATTTTAAGTAATTGTTTTATGTGTGTTTGCATATATAGTATAAGAACAAGTCCTCCCAATACTTCCCTCCCTATCATTCTACTCTTGTAAGTCTCCCTGAACACATTCATCTCAATGCCTGAAACATAGTAGCATGACAGCACTCTGCAATGGCATTACCCTAATTGGCTTCTGGTGTTGACCCTCCCATTCTCACCCTGGTTTTTATTATGCAGAGGCTTCAAGCAGCTATCACAGTAATAAAAAATGAATATTGCGATCCTTATTATACCTAGGCTAATATTGTCTTAATATGTGAAGTAACATAATGGATGTGCTGTAATTTTGCAATAAAACTTGGATTGCCTTCTAATTTCTTCACTTGTAAAACAGCAATAAAGGTGAAATCAATGTCCCTCTCATTTCAGCAATGATTATGTGTATTAGCACTTGAATAGACCCAGATAGAGAGGCTAAATTATGTAATGTTGCAGCTGTTTAAAGCTCTCAAACCTGGCCCAAGACTGAAGCACCCCCGATAAAGCTTTTTTATATTCCTAACAGGAAAGATTTGCTTGCCCTTCTAATGATCACGCTTGGAGCAGGGATTGCATGCAATTTTATTTGAACATTTTATTGGATCTGACAGTTGTATTTATAGTGCCTTCTTTATGAATGTCCAGCTAGCAGTTTTCATTCAGTATTAATCTTTTTGTTACTCTGAGAGTCACAACAATCACATGCATTTTGTTTAGGAAAGCAGCCCAGGCCTCTTAATTAGTATTAAAGGTAACTTAAAGTGTATTTTCATTATCGTTGCAGTGTTTTTATTAAGGAAACATTTGTAATAGATTTCTACATTTATACTGGCTTGATCCTTCTTATATTTGTTAAATACAAAGATGTATAGCTTAGCAACTAGAAGAAGCCTATTGCAATAGGTTTAACAATAAAATGTGCAGAGGTGTCTGTCAAATAGGGAGTTTATTGTTTTTAGTAAGTATGACGACTCATAGACCTGCATTGTAAGACTAAACAGTAAAGTGATGCTAGTGTCTAGCACAAAACAAAGACAAAGGACATGTATAAGAATGAGCAATTATGGTTGTCACCATGTAACTAAATAGTAACACATTATAGATAGAAATAAGATCTTTAACACATTACAACATATTAACAAAACTATGAAGCTTAACTCTTTTGCAAACATGTACTATATGAACAGGATAGTGGCTTTTTGGTTAGCACATCTGCGTTGCAGCGTTAGGGGCCATGGTTCAAATTCCAGTTAGGATACTGCATTCAGTTTGGATGCTCTCCCTGTGCTTGCATACATTTCCTCCCACACTCCAAAGACATGTTAATTGGCTCCCAAATTGGTCCGTAAGGATGGGCTCAGGCGTGTTCGCAAGTGCATGTGCCCGAGCCGCCAGGAGGTGAACCCTGCGCTGTGCTAATCACAGGCAGGGAGACATTCCCCGATCGCTGCAGCCGCACATCGGGAAAATGTCTCCCTGCCTGTGATTAGCGCAGTGTAGGGTTCACTTCCTGGCGGCTCGGGCATGTGCACTTGTGAACACGCCCAAGTCCATCCTTATTGGTCAGTGTATGTACCCATGGAAAATATTGACCTTAGACCCCTTCCACGCTGAGCCGCCGGTTCATTCTAAAGTGCCGCTCGTTTTAGCAGCGCTTGAGCACTGTTTAACCACTTGCCGACCACAGTCTGACGGCGACAGAGTGGCTCGATATCGCAAACCGCCGTCATATGACAGCGGCTGCGATATCTCTCACGTGTGCTCACTGTGTTCGGGGGGGCCAGGGAGGGGGTAGGGCAGACTTGATCGCCCCCCACAGTGAAAGAATGGAGGTCTGTGTAAGTAAACACGGATCTCCGTTCTGTTAGAGGGGGAAGGGCTGTGATGACAGGCTTCCTGAATATGGAAGCCGTGATCACTCCCTTCCCCCACCCAGCCCAGCACCAATGCAGTTAGAACACGCCCAGGGAACACAGTTAACCCTTAGAGTGCCCCCTCCAGGTTAACCCCTTCATTGCCAATGACATTTACACAGTAATCAGTGCATTTTTATAGCACCGATCGCTGTATAAATGCCAAAGGTCCCAAAAAAGTGTCAAAATGTTCCGACATGACAGCTGCAATATCGCAGTACCCCTAAAAATCGCAGATCGCCGCCATTACTAGTAAAAAAATAAAATAAATTATAACACCAGAAATGAATTCTCATCATCCGTAAATGCAGCAACTTTTGCGCAAACCAATCAATAAACGCAGATTGCAATTTTTTTTTACCAAAAATATGAGGAAGAATATAAATCAGCCAAAACCGATGGAAAAAAAATGTTTTTTTATATATATTTTTTTGGATTTGTATTTTAGCAAAAAGTAAGAAATATGGGTTTTTTTAGCAAAATTGTCGCTATTCTTTTGCTTATAGCGGCGATCAGAAATGACGCAGAGGTGATCAAATACCACCAAAATAAAGCACTATTTGTGGGGGGAAAAAGTACGCAAAGTTTGTTTGGGTACAACATCGCATGACCGTGCAATTGTCAGTTAAAGCGATGCAGTGCCGAATCGCAAAAAGTGCTCTGGTCCTAATGTGGGAAATCCTTCCGGGGCTGAAGTGGTTAAGCGGCTCTTTTGCACCGCTTTTTGGTTTTAACCCCAAACCAAGGGTAAAAACTCCTGTTTTGTGGCGCTTTCAAATGAATGGGCAGGGCGTTTTCGGAGCGCTAAATATATTGCTCACAACTAGCCTTAAAGATGCTGCTTGCAGGACTTTTCGGAACGTCCCACAAGTGCACCGCCCCAGAGTGAAAAGGTCAACTGGAATGAACAGGAGGCGGGTTTCAGGCACTTTGCAGAAGCTACTTCCAGCATTAAATCGCCTGAAAACTGCCCCAGTGTGAAAGGGGTCTTTTGCCCCGTACACATGGTTCGACGATCGCACGTATGACCGTGCTGAATTGTATGTTGGCTGTTGTATGCAGCATACTGACTGCACTACACGATCGTACGGCTGGGGAAAGAACGTACAGGTGAGTGTAATTAGCATCCAGCCATTCCTGACTTTGGGCATGCGTGTTTTGCACAATACAACTTTGTTGTACCAACTGCTCTGTACACACGATACAACGGTTGTATGCAAGCTTGTTGGTACGACCAAGTTTTCTAGTCTGCTCATACAACTCCCTTGTACGACCGTCGTATGTTCGACTGTTCAAATCGCGCATACGAACGATCAATATCGCATACAACGGTCGTGAGTACGACCTGTTGAATGCGATTGTCGTCCCGTGTGTACGGGGCATTAGACTGCAAGTTCCTTGAGAGCAGGGATGGATGTATATGTAAGTAATTAAAGTGCTGTGTGAAAATCACTTTAACTCTGACAGTCAAGCCATCAAGTCACAACAAGGAGACTGTTGTAGAGGTCATCAAACCCAGAAGCAAATAGTTTTAAATTGTTGTTGAATTAAAGAATATGTAAACCCAACAATTTTTGTATTGCTTCCTTTGTGAGAAATGCCTGGTTTTCCTGACAGTCCTTTTGATTCCCTATTAAAAACTAACCACACAAGACATGGGAACACAGCATGGTCAGTGTTCTGGCTATGCTGGGAACTCAGCCTGCTCTCCTCCAATGATCAGACTTGTGCTGATATGACCCCTGCACAGCCATTTACTGGAAAGATCAGTGAGCAGCTGATTCTCCTCCCCTAAATCCCTGAGCTCCTCATGCAGCTGAGGGCAGAGGGCATATGATCACTTATAAAAAGGGGAACAAAGGTATTTATAATTTTATTTTAAATGTATATATAGATGTTTTGACTTTCATTTCTATTTTAAATTGAATGGGTTGTTTTACAAGGTGAGAGTTTACATATACTTTAACTTAGCCATGCTTTATCTCTATGACTACCTCACAAAGTATTGTCACAATGTAAGAGATTGATAAATATGTTTTTGTTTTAAAGAGTATTGCTGGCTATTGACAAATATATGTTTTGTCTTTTTTATAATATAAAAATATTTATAAATTAAATTGGGGGTTTTGATATAACACTATAGATGAATCCTTTCTTGATCTACGAATGAAACAGTTTTAGATTAGAGTTGAGCGAACCCGAACTATAAAGTTCGGGTTTGTACTGGACTTTAGGGTGTCTGTGTCCCGAACCCGAACCTGGACATTTGAGAAAAAGTCCGGGTTCGGGTATTTTTTCGCGCCTTTTGAATAGCTGCAGGGCAGCCAATCAACATACATTTCACTCATTTGCCCTTAGAAGCCATCACAGCCATGCCTACTAATGGCATGGCTGTGACTGGCCAGTGCATCATGTGACCCAGCCTCTATATGAGCTGTAGTCACGTAGCGCTGCATGTTACATGCTCTCTGACTAGTGTAGGGAGAGGATGCTGCCGCCGCTGTGAGGAACAGATTAGCGTTATAAAATCATCTCATACTAGTATAGGGAGATGTTTCTGCTCCTGGTGTGAGGGATAGATTAGCGTTATAAAATCATCTCATACTAGTATAGGGAGAGGTTCCTGCTGCTGGTGTGAGGGATAGATTAGCGTTATAAAATCATCTCATACTAGGATAGGGAGAGGTTCCTGCTGCTGGTGTGAGGGACAGATTACCTTTATAAAATCATCTCATACTGGTGTAGGGAGAAGTTCCTGCTGCTGGTGTAAGGGACAGATTAGCGTTATAAAATCGTTTCATACTGGTGTAGGGAGAGGTTCCTGCTTCTGGTGTTAAGGACAGATTAGCGTTATAAAATCATCTCATACTGGTGTAGAGAGAGGTTCCTGCTGCTGGTGTGAGGGACAGATTAGCGTTATAAAATCATCTCATACTGGTGTAGGGAGAGGTTCCTGCTGCTGGTGTGAGGGACAAATTAGCGTTATAAAATCATCTCATACTGGTGTAGGGAGAGGTTCCTGCTCCTGGTGTGAGGGACAGATTACCGTTATAAAATCATCTCATACTGGTGTAGGGAGAGGATCCTGCTGCTGGTGTGAGGGACAGATTAGCGTTATAAAAAATAATATAAATTTGTGCTAAATAGTACATTTGCGTCTGGAATGAGGAGAGCGTTAAATAAGGGACATGGTCGTGGTTGTGGTGCTGCTGGTGTTGGTGGTGTTGGTGAAGCTCCTGTTGCAAGGAGAGGACGTGGTCTTTACGCCAGCTACATGCACAAGTGAAACACCTTCTTCAGGTGCGAGTTCAGAACCTTCAACGTTATATGGTAGGCCCGAATGCTGCTCAACGAATGGTGAGGCCAGAAGAAGTACAGGCAATAGTAAATTGGGTGGCTAACAATGCCTCCAGTTCCTTCACATTGTCTCCCACCAGGTCGCTTGCTGAAAGCTGAGAGTTGGCACCTGAACCCCATGGCCATCTGTCTTTCACCTCAGCCCCTTGTAAATCAGCCAAGCAGTCTGAGCCCCAAGTCATGCAGCAGTCTCTTGGCCATCCACATAGCCCTGCCCCAGAAGTGGAAGACATTGAGTGCACCGATGCCCAACCACTTCTGTTTCAAAATGAGGACATGGAAACACCACCGCAGCACGTCTCTGATGATGACGAAACTGCTACAGCTTTCTACAGTGTGCAGACTAACAAGGAGGGCAGTGGTGAAGAGTGAGTGGAAGATGATGTGGAGGATGATGAGGTCCTAGACCCCACGTGGAATGAGGGTCATGCGAGTGACGTGTGCAGTTTGCAGGAAGAGGTGGTGGTTGCACAGAGGCACCAGCACAGCAAAAGAGGAAGCAGGTTGCAAAAGTGGAGCGACCGTCCCCTAGACAGTACGCCTGCTACTACCCTCCACACCCAGGGACCTAGCACACCAAAGGCAGCTCAAAGGAGTTCGCTGGCGTGGCAGTTCTTCAGACAATGTGCTGACGACAAGGTTTGCACGCTGTGCAATGAGAGCCTGAAGCGAGGCATAAATGTTCTAAACCTGAGCACAACCTGCATGACCAGGCATCTACATGCAAAACACGAGCTGCAGTGGAATAAGCGCCTCAAAATCCAAGAAAGGTCTCGGGCTCCTCCAGCTTCCTCTTCTGCTGCTGCCTCAGCCTCTTCCTCCACCTCTACAGTGCCAGTGTCACCTGCCACCCAGCAAACAGACAATGTGACAGCAATGCCACCATGTCCACCACCGTCCCCAAGCATTTCCACACCATGGTCCCATGGAAGCTTACAACTGTCCATCTCCCAAACACTGGAGAGAAAGAGGAAGTACCCCCCCCCTACCCACTCGCGATCCCTGGCCCTGAATGCCAGCATTTCAAAATTCCTGGCCTTTGAAATGCTGTTATTCCGTCTGGTGGACACGGATAGTTTTAAAAACCTGATGGCAGTGGCTGTCCCACAGTACATGGTTCCCAGCCGCCACTACTTTTCCAGGCGAGCCATCCCTTCCCTGCACAAACAAGTCGAGGACAAGATCAAGTGTGCACTGTGCAACACCATCTGTGGCAAGGTCCACATAACCACTGATACGTGGACCAGTAAGCATGGGCAGGGACGCTATATCTCGCTAACTGCACACTGGGCAAATGAAGTGGTGGGTGGGCCTGAGGCGGATAGCAGTTTGGCGCATGTCCTTTCGCCACCCAGGATTGCAGGGCATTGCTCTTTGCCTTCTGTTGCCTCCTCCTCCTACTCTGCTTCATCCTCCTTCGCAGACTATATGTGGCTCAGCAGTGTTGTCATTTTGTACCCAATAGGAGGTAATGGACTGCTGCAAATGAGTGGACACCTGTTCATGTTGCAACCAACCCGGTGAAATTATCCAACTCTCCTTCCTCTCTCCCGCTGAGAAGGGCAGAGCGAGAGAGAGTGGGCAGTGATCAGAAATGCCCCCTGCTAAATAGCTAATCGCTTGTATCAACGGCAGTGAAGCTAAATTCCTGAATGCCAAATCTATTCTTGCTGAGGTATGGTTAGATGTTGAGAGATGGGAATAACATCGGTCAGCAGGATGCTTCCATCTCCACAACTCTGACATTCCAGACACGGAGGCCCAAGATCCCAACTCCACTGATTCAGAGGGAGGTGGGCATACGCGGACAACTTAACAAACATGTCATATAATAATTGTACCTGGAAAGGTGGAGGTAAGTATACATTAACCAAAACCAGTTTATGATAGCAAATATCAAGCACTATAGCTACATATTGTCCCCCGGGGTCAGAGATTACCTGATGAATGGTACTGGGGATGGCTTTACTAATGAGTATGGGAACACATCTTGCAAAAGTAGAGAATGTGGAATGGAATACTCTCTGAATCCATGATTTTCGTAATGCAAGTACCTTGCTTCCATCCAGGTGGGTCTCTTGCAAAAGGACGACATGCGGCCTATCATGCTTGAAGTACTGAAACACTGATGCCCTTTTATATTTGTTATTCAGCCCCCTAACATTCCAGGATATCAGTTTAACTGTGGTCGCCTTTATGAAACTGTCTAAACAATGGTTGGCAGGAGGGCACAGTTAACACAGTCAATGATTTGAAAGCGTAGTGGAGCAGAGGACGGCCCCTCCACCAAGGACTAATGCAGTTCTGCAATTGAAACCCATGAGCTGAGCAAAACTTGTCTTCCCCTGCCATTATACCGTAAACAAAAAAATTAAAAACAAAAACAAGGTCCAGTATGCGGCTTAATCCCAAATTCAAACGTAAAAAAAAATTGAAGGTCTAACTGAACTTCCCAAATGTCTGACAGTGTTTTATGTTGTCTTGGGTGCTCTCTGATGACCCCGTGTTACAGGAGTAAGAAGCAGTTCGGAAGAATTTGCCAGATACTCTGTCCAACTTGAACTCCGATGCCCTCTAGAGGTCATGTGAGAGAAAAAAAAAATTGTAGTTCCAAACCCAGTGATCATAAGAAACCATTAAGTTAGCTATGGCTGCAGCAAAATATTCATATATGAGGCACAACAGGTGCAAGTAGAATCCAGTATTTTCGGCACTGAATGGTGAGCACATTTGTTGTTGAATATAAGGGCTCCCTGTTCAGCCAATCGCAAGCCTCCTGCGAGTTGTCAAAGAATTTTACTGATCCTTTGTTTTGGGCACGAAGCCTGCTAGGGTACAACATACTATATTGTATTTCTTTAGCCCTTAGTTATTTTTGGATGTCATTAAAAGAGCAACGTTTCTTTTGTGTTTCAGCTGAAAAGTCAGGAAATAACATGACATGAGTATTTTCATAGCGGAGGTCCTGATATTTCCTGGATTCTGCCAATATCATATCCCGATCCCTGTAATTCAGTAATCTAATCAGTAAGGGTCTTGGAAAGGCACCTGGGGGGCGAGCTCCCGTGGGGACACGATGAGCCCTCTCTACCACATATATGGGAGGTAGGTCCCACAGGGAGAGGAGTTGTTTGAAGAATTGTTCAGCAAAAAGAACAGGCTTTGCCATCTCATCCCCCTGAGGTAGACTCACAACCCTCACATTATTCCTTCTCTGTCTGTCTTCAGTATCGTCTGCCCTTTTTTGTAGCGATCTTACCAGATCCTGAAGCTCAGTCAGATGTGAACCTTGTGTGTGGGAAACATCCTCCATTTCAGAGATTCTGTCCTCAGCAGTAGTTATCCTGCCAAGGTCATGTCTGATTAATGTGCACTCAGATGCCAGGTGATCTATTCTCACCATGGCCACCGCTCTGCTGGCATCGATCGCCTCCAGGATAGGTCTTGTAATGGCCTCCTGATCTAATTCTATGCCCGGAGAAACAGAGGGGATGGTCCAGGGCTGCCGGGGCTGATTTGTACATCTTGGCCGCATGCTTTTTGGCGCATTGTAGTTGCTGCTCGGGAGGCAAGATGGCGGAGGGGGAGCCTTGTCTATTGTCTATAGCCAAGGCATTGAAAAGCCCTAACCGGTGTCTCCTTCAGATGAAGCATTGGATACCTCAAGTTATGACCCTCAGAAAAATAGAGGCCACGTTGATTGACTGAATTCAAAAACTTTTAAATATTTGGCAACTGAGGATGGACAATAACTTGCCACAGGATTTTGACCAGTCGCTTCTAGAACCCTGACCATGACCCTCATGTCTAATATATGGCCCTCCTATCTATAATTCGTACACTGCTACCCAGGGCCAGATTAAGAGCATCATGGGCCTGGTGCTGAGGATTCTGATGGGCCTTTTTTGGGAATAAATAAAATGAAAACACAAATAATTTTTGTTAAAATAAATAAATTATTAAAACAAATCAAATTAAATAGAGATGGGGTTAGGGCGGGTGAGAGAGAGGGGGGCTGAGAGTGCCAGCAAATCAACTACCCTCTCCTGCAGTAATTATGAAAGTTAATTGTAACCCAGCAATTTGTCCAAGAGCAGAGCTGTTTGCCACATCCCAAAGTAGACAAGGAAGAGGGAAAATAGGGCCCTAAAGGGATTTTTAGGGTAACAGCTCAATAACCAAAGTAAAGAAGTGTAGAAATATAAAATTCAATAATATTTATTCAAACATGTTTAAAAAGTACAGTCCTGGTGGACCACTGATATAGAAACAAAGAAGCTTCTTATACATGATTATGAAAAAACAATACTCATACAGAACACAGGGCAGGTCTAACAGTAGAAGGGCCTTCCTACAGAAGTTCATGAAGTTCCAACATGTTTCGAAATGAATGGTACATTTCTTCAGGGGAAGCAGAGTATTGGAAAAGATCCTAAAACGAACATTAGGGACACATTAACCACTTGCCGACCACCCGCCGCAGCGTGAGGCGGCAGATCGGCTCCTTATCGCAAACTGCCGTCACTTGACGGAGGCTGCGATAACTAGTATTGTGAGCGCGTGCCACCGGAGGCGCGCTTGCATGTTCAGTGTTCCAGGGGGGCCAAGGAGCGGGTAGGGTGGACTCGATCACTGCCGGCTACCTGCAACCCCCCCCCCCCGGAGCGACAGAATGGAGGTCCGTGTATGTAAACACGAATCACTGTTCTGACAGAGGGGGAAGGTCTGTGATCACAGGCTTCCTGTATATGGAAGTCGTGATCACTCCCCTCCCCCTGCCAGCCCAGCCCCCATACAGTTAGAACACACTGAGGGGACACAGTTAACCCTTAGAACGTCCCCTGCAGGTTAACCCCTTCACTGCCAATGGCATTTACACAGTAATCAATGCATTTTCATAGCACTGATTACTGTATAAATGCCAATCGTCCCAAAAAGTGTCAAAATGGTCCGCTAAAAATCGCAGATCGCCGTCATTACTAGTAAAAATTAAAAAAAAAATAAAAACCCCAGATATGAATTCTCATCATTCGTAAACGCGGCAACTTTTTTGCAAACCAATCAATGGTTACCAAAAATATGAGGAAGAATATAAATCGGCCAAAAACAATCATATTTTTTGGATTTATATTTTAGCAAAAAGTAAGTAAAATTGTTTTTTTACAAAATTGTCGCTCTTCTTTTGTTTATAGCGGCTATCAGAAATGACGAAGAGGTGATCAACTACCACCAAAAAAAGCTCTATTTGTGGAAAAAAAAAGGATGCAAATTTTGTTTGGGTACAACGTCGCACGACCGCGCAATTGTCAGTTAAAGCGACGCAGTGCCGAATCGCAAAAAGTGCTCTGGTCCTAAAGTGGGAAATCCTTCCGGGGGCTGAAGTGGTTAATGCAGTATAGACCTAATTAGCATTGTACAGTATCTCACAAAGGTGAGTACACCCCTTACATTTTTGTAAATATTTTATTATATATTTTCATTTGACAGCACTGAAGAAATGACACTTTGCTACAATGTAAAGTAGTGAGCGTACAGCTTGTATAACAGTGTAAATTTGCTGTCCCCTCAAAGTAACTCAACACGCCATTAATGTCTAAACCACTGGCAACAAAAGTGAGTACCCCCCTAAGTCCAAATTGGGCCCAAAGCGTCAATATTTTGTGCGGCCACCATTATTTTCCAGCACTGCTTGAGCATTGAGTTGACCAGAGCTTCACAAGTTGCCACTGGAGTCCTCTTCTACTGCTCCATGATGACATCACAGAGCTGGTGGATGCTAGAGACCTTGCGCTCCTCCATCTTCCGTTTGAGGATGCCCCACAGATGTTCAATAGGGTTTAGGTCTGGAGACATGCTTGACCAGTCCATCACCTTTACCCTCAGCTTCTTTAGCAAGGCAGTGGTCATCTTGGAAGTGTGTTTGGGGCCGTTATGTTGGAATACTGCCCTGCGGCCCAGTCTCCGAAGGGAGGTGATCATACTCTGCTTCAGTATGTCACAGTACATGTTGGCATTCATGGTTACCTCAATGAACTGTAGCTCCCCAGTGCCGGCAGCACTCATGCAGCCCCAGACCATGACATTCCCACCACCATGCTTCACTGTAGTCAAGACACGCTCATCTTTGTACTCCTCGCCTGGTTGCCGCCACACACGCTTAACACCATCTGAACCAAATGAGTTTCTCTTGGTCTCATCACACCACAGGACATGGTTCCAGTAATCCATGTCCTTAGTCTGCTTGTCTTCAGAAAACTGTTTGCGGGATTTCTTGTGCATCATCTTTAGAAGAGTCTTCCTTCTGGGATGACAGCCATGCAGACCAATTTGATGCAGTGTGCGGCATATGGTCTAAGCACTGACAGACTGACCCCCCCACTTCAACCTCTGCAGCAATTGCTGGCAGCACTCATACCTCTATTTCCCAAAGACAATCTCTGGATATGATGCTGAGCACTTGCACTCAACTCCTTTGGTCAACCATGACGAGGCCTGTTCTGAGTGGAACCTGTCCTGTTAAACCGCTGTATGGTCTTGGCCACCATGCTGCAGCTCAGTTTCAGGGTCTTGGTAATCTTCTTATAGCCTAGGCCATCTTTATGTAGAGCAACAATTCTTTCTTTCAGATCCTCAGAGAGTTCTTTGCCATGAGGTGCCATGTTGAAATTCCAGTGACCAGTATGGTAGAGTGAGAGCACCAAATTTAACACACCTGCTCCCCATTCACACCTGACACCTTGCAGCACTAATGAGTCACATGACACTAGGGAGAGAAAATGGCAAATTGGGCCCAATTTGGAAATTTTCTGTTAGGGCTGGACTCACTTTTGTTGCCAGCGGTTTAGACATTAATGGCTGTGTGTTGAGTTATTATGAGGGGACAGCAAATTTACACTGCTACACAAGCTGTACACTTACTACTTTACATTGTGTCAAAGTATAATTTCTTCAATGTTGTCACATGAGAAGATATCATAAAATATTTACAAAAATGTGAGGGGTGCATTCACTTTTGTGAGACACTGTATATATAGCTATGGGGGGGGGGGTTGTTAAAGTTGGCTGTACATGGATCGAAGTTTGGCCAATTCAGCAGGGACTGAATCAATTTCGATTCATATACACTGTACAGACTAGCTTGTTGTACACAAATTGATCTATCGATCGTCTTGTGTGCAACGAGCCTGTTGGGTTTTTCCCAAATGACCAGTGCTGCCAGTTATAGCAGGCAGCACTAAGCATTGTATTCTGATGGCAGGGGAGACTCCCCGCCAGCAGAATATAAAAGCACAGCAGGAGTGAATGTGTGGATGGGGAATCAGCTTTTTTTTTTTTTATTTCACACACTGGTTGAATGAAAAAAAAAAAGAGTAATGTCTGGCCTGCCTTACACTCGCTATAAAGATAATCAATTCATTGGGAAGGAGGAACTTTGTCTTTGACACAGCTGCAAGCACTTGGGGTGCGTTCACACCAGTGGGCATGCTTTATTGCCCATTTGATGCGTGCCCTCTGTTGTGTGCAATTGGTAAAATGCTTTGAATTGTTTAATGTTTCCTTGTTTTAAATCTAATCAAAATTAATGAAAGGCAGTTCATTGCATTTTATATGCTATCGTAATGTTTGTCATTGTTTTCTCTCTGTGCTTATGGTTTGCATCCTTCTTCCTAAAGGTAAAAAAAATATGTACAAAGCTTGCTAATATAGTACGGGAGGAATGCACTTAAAATTAGTTGGAAGATGTTCAGATATCATAATTTTTTTCTCTTATATCTTTACTATGGTGTTCATTCATTCATGCTGCTGTTGCCTTTTCAGCTAGAAGATGTTTGCACAAAACTCATTGTTTACTATACATATGTATAGACACCTTTTGGTTTTAAACTGTCTTGTCTGTATATTTTGCAACTGATGTCCTTATTGTAGTTTGGACATTCATGCTTTCTATCTTTTTGTATAAATAAAATCACAATATTTTATTCAATGATGTTTCCTGTATATTAGTCAATTCTCTTTTTCTACGGAGACCTGGTTTGGGGAATTGTCTCCACTCTTAGCTTTTATTTTTTAAGACAATGAATGAAGGACTATTATTTCTTCCACCTTAAAAATTATATTTTTAATTTGTTTGTGTGTTTAATGTTCTAAATATTGAGTCATGGTGCTTAGACTCCACCAACCCAATTTAACTGTTGTATAGGTCATACATTCATAAAAATATATACTGTAGCCAAGGCTGAACTGTAACAGCTATCAAGTAACTGGAACAATGTGGTCGCATATTCCTAGGACATAGCAGTTTAAGGGGCTTGTGAACAGATAGTAAAAGCTAAGTTCCAGGTAAACTGCTAAACACAGGAATTAAATACATTGTACATGCTATATATGAAATCTATTTTATCTGCCAAAGGCTTGAGATTTACATAGCTCTGCCCCAAAGCACAGCCCAGTCTAAAAGATATAGGGGACTTGATCTATCGCTGCTGAAGTTTCATTTTTAAATATATTATTCCCACCATGTAACTGGACAGAGAAATGAGAAGTAGCTCATCTCTCTCTCTCGCGCGTTGCTCTCTCCACTTATCAGTATGGCTCCTTGGACTGTAGCTGACCTGACTGGATCCGTGTGCTACTTCACCTCACGTTCTCTCACCTCAGCTGTATAGCAGAATGCAGTAGGCTGATACCAGGTAATAGGGATCTGCTTTGCATTTGGGTCAAGGTTGGGTTCACGGTAAAAATAACTGCAATTTTTTTTTTGTTAATTTAACAAACTATGCTAGTGCCATTTGAATTACAGAGCTGGGCTACATTTAATTGTGTGCTCTGTCTGTGCACATAGATCTATGCACCCAGAAATCTTTTTAACCACCAATATCTGCCCACAAATTCTGATTGTTAGCTAGTTCTTCAATTGTTTAGTTTTATTTACATTATAACTTTAAGCTTAGGGCAACTAAAGTGCATTGGACAGCTGCTGCTGACAGTCCATCAATTTTTTCATTGTTCAAAAGAAAAAGACCACTTCAGTTTACATGACTACATTTATTGCACCCTCCCTTTCCTCATATATAACAAAAAAGGTAGACATACACCAGTTAGGCCTATTATCCTTGCTTAAAACTGTTCTAATGCTGTTCAATTTTACACTGCTGTATCTTGCCATTACAAATTTGTAAAATAGTAGGTTATTCAGTAGCTGCATAAACACATTTAAGATTTACACAATGTACAGGATAAACAGTTTTTTTTTTTCATTTTCCACAACTAAAAAGGTGATGCTGTCACAAGCATTGGATTGTATAAGCAAAGTCAGATGGTTAATTCTCATCACATTTCAACCTTGATCAGGCAAGTGAGAAGTTTCTGCTTTGGCAATCAGGAAATATTCATACGCTTTGAAGTGCTTGGCCTCCATGCAATTGCTACAACAAAGTAAGCTGGATGGAAGCCCTTTTGCTTTAACATCAACCTCAATCATCTTTAGATCAGGAGTTCTATTTGATTTGAGTAAAATATCGTTATTACCAATGCTGAGATCATTTCATGGGTATACATGTATGTGGCAGCAGAAAAAGGTGTCTTTGCCTTTAATTCAGGAAATATGATTGATTGTTAGCATTTCAGCTCAGATAAATAGCAGTGGTGGGTGGCTCATTTAAATAAGACCTAATCTGTGCCACAGATTAGCTACAAAGCATATCTGCTGTCCTTAGCTGACCTTTAAGTCTCTTAATTGTCATCATATCTGCCATTAAATAAACCACATTTGGATTTGTATTAATTCACTAAACAATATTTTATTCAATACTGGATGAATACTTTTATTTAATGGCTTCAATAAGACAAATATTTTCATGAATTTGCTTTACAACTCTGCTATGTGTATTATTATTTCCTATACCACCCAGTGTGCATTGTCATCACTGCTCATATATGCTTTACCTGGATGGATGACCATGCAAGGAAAAAAATTGTAATTAAAAAATAAAAAAATCCTACTACCTTCTGTGCAGCACCTGAGCCTGTCACTTTAAGCGTGATTGACCTTTTTTTATAACAAAGGGGAAGGACAGGCTCCCTGTGATCCCTTATATTGGAGAGGGGTAAAATATTCTCCTTGAATTTTTATCCTTCTCTCCACCACCAGCACCCCAAGCCTCTCCTTAACCACCCAGACACCAACACTGCTTTTAATTGCAGGAACATGAGTGTTGAGGTATCTCAATAGGGGTGAGGTTCAGATTCACTACTACCATGGGTTTGAGGCAAATCCTACAGGTTTGAGATTTGTGGTCCTGGTGAGTTTATGTGCAGATTTGGCTGGGAGAAAGAATTGCATGACCTTTGGACTATGACCAACAGGTTTATAAGACAAATAACAAGGATTTTAGATAAGCCAGCCCCCTCACAGAGCAGCCATAGTGTCAGTGTATTGAAGGCTGCTATGGGAAAATATAAGTAAATCTAACAAACTGCATAGGGAAAGATTAGGGTCAGGTAATATACTAGTTAAATGTACTGACAAAAACAGGCTTTTGCCTAAGCATGATACTATTTTGGGCCTTTCATTTTTTTTCTATTTTTGTTGATAGGGCCTTTATTTTAGTTTATGTTAAGCTGCTGTTTCTTCTGCAAGGCTTTTCTTTAAAAAAAAGTGGGCTTTTGCTTTAAGGTTGATCTTTTTGGGTTTTAATGTCCTTCTGATTGACCCAGTCCTGTCACATGGTTTCAGTCAGTGGCTACTCTAGCATAAGGTATCTTCTTTGACCCCTGTAACTGAATCAGTGTTGCCAACCACCAGTAAATTTACTGACAGTCTGTAAAAATCAGTGATTTTTACAACTGTCTATTAACATCAGGGTCTGATAATTTGTCATGCTGTGCTGACTTTTGAAGTGTAAACCGGGCAAACTACTTGATATGGGTATTGTCAGTGTTTCCACGTTGTGTTTAAATATCAATTGTCTTAGTTTTTAATAGGAGTTCAGTTATTTTTCAGGGTGCCAGTAAAAAATGGGCTCCGCCAGTAAATTATCCATGTTTTGCCAGTAAAAAACGCTGCAGGAGGTTGGCAACACTGAACTGAATAAAGCAGCAGAGAAACAAAGGAAATGTACGTATATAAGGGATGGGGATTAAAGTAAACTTGTTCTTTTTACCTGAATGAACAAAGCATGGTTTATATGCGCCTGCAGCTCAAGAATAATGTAATTCATGAATACTGAGTGTTTGGATTCATAAATTGTGTTGTTGTCCACATATCAAACAAATCTGGAACACAAGTTCAGCTGAGTTTAAAATGTGTATGTAATCAAACATTTTTTTTTGAAGTGAATAATTTAATTTGTACAGTAGATCAATATTGCTGTCTTTAAACAAAAACTGAGATTTTTAGAAGATAAGAAGTAATACACGCTCTTTAGAGCACTGTATTAGGTGCTCACCTGGTAAAAGCAACCCTAGAACTTAATTATTCTCTTGCAGAATATATTGTAAGATGTTATGAGATTTCATGAATACATGATGAGAATATTAACCATTGAAAACAAATTACATTTTTTACCTCCAAGTCCAGGTCGTAGTCTGTTGTCATATCCATCTAGCAGACCATCAAGTATTCGGGTGAATATTGTGATGTTATCATTGGTGTCTTCTTTTATTGACGCAGTAGTCATCTGTGAAAAGCTGTGTAAGAGGATGTATGCACATAAGTCTTTAATAAAGCATTTCCAAAATTAACACAGGCATTGTCCTTTTAGGTAGAACTGTGGCCAGGTTATGGACATTAAAATGTTTGAACAAAAATGGTGCTGCACCATAAGGGTGTAGGGAGTTTCAATTTTGATAATGCTCTCTGTCTCACCCCCAGTAGGCATGCAGGTGTATATACCAAAAACAATTAAATAAAAAAAATGGGGTATCAGTTGTGAAAGACAGGCTGAGAAAAGGCCGATAATAATTACACCTTCGCAGAATATGCTTACTAAAATTTACCAAACTTTATTAATGTCAGAGTAAAAAATCTTAATCGGATAAAAATAGATATTAATTATAACCTTCCAATAATTAGGTAACAATATTGTTAACCCAAATGATCGATCCGGATGTCCATTACAATACGTAAGCTTTGAAAAAAGCCTTCAATGTCCTTTGTAGTTACAGTTATTGTGGTGCTCTTCATTTTCTACGCTAACAATAGAAGCAGTGACATCTTTTTAAATTAGCCTCAGCACTCTGATCTTTCCCCTCTTTCTGGGAACTTGCTCTGATTTATCATTAAAATTAGAAAGCTGGCAGACTGTTAACTCACTGCTGGGAGGGAAATCTGAGCTAGGACGGGGCGTGGCTTGGCACGAACGGCGTGAGGTCGCACTTCACAGGAGCTCCGGGCACAGATCGTGCCCTGTGATCTGGAGGAATCCGGCCTCTACAACAGCTGGATCCAGGTAAAACTACTCCAGATAGTTAGCCTATACTCCCTGCTACCCTCCGATACCAAATACCCCATACTCCGCTGCGGCCTAGGCCGCATCAACATCCCCGGCCTCAATTGCCGGCCGGCGGCCATACGGGCCTACTCCACCAGCGACATACCGACACGCCACAAACCCAGAAAACGCCACATTCACTATAAAGTAGGCAGCCCACCACCGCCCTACCCGATAACCACGTTCAAGGGTTGGATTGAGGCACACCTGAAACGGACCAGGCCGCGGAGACATCCCCAGCCTCGGGTACTTTGAAAGAGACATTCTAACCACCATACTAGTTCCTCTTATGCAACAGGGCGATTCCTTCATAGAAAAGCCTACTCCTGCTGGCATTCATCACCTCAATCAGCCAGCTATTAGTGGCCACTTCTGGGTAAGCTACTTTGGGCCTAGCAACTGACTTTTTGGGGATAAGGCCTAGTTCTTAGTGAAGATGGCAGCCTAGACACAGAGTGCTGCATACCCACGACCTACCCCACAGCTATTGCCAGCATATACACATGATGGGCAAACAGACCAAAACCATAAAAGCTACACCGGGACCTCGTGCCCCAAGATCTTCATCCACACCAGATATTAGAGATAGCACAGACCTCTTTAAATCACAGTCCCGCCGTCGAACTACGACCAAAATGACACCCCAGAGACATGAGGCAGAACACAGTGATGACTCAATAGCAACATCTGACGACATGGTAAATGACTCTGCTCCTCCAGACCACCCGCTTCAACTCTCAGAGATGCACACTATTGCCACAGATATTAAGAACACCTTCTCATGTGCAATCACCAAAATAAAAGCTGACATTCTCTCACTCACTGAACGCATGACAGCTTCGGAGCAGGCACACATTAAAAGAGACAGAATGGTGGAGAACCTCGAATCGGTGGTCGTCTCACACGCCACACACCTAATCCTTATGAACCGCCAAATTGAAGACCTGGATAACAGGGGACGCAGGCAAAATATAAGAATCAAAGGGATCCCTGAATCCATAGAACCCACAGAGATCAAATCTGTGTTACAAGCAACATTCAATGAGATCCTAGAATGTCCAAAGGATACTATCATTGCTTTTGTTAGGGCCCATAGAGCCTTGAAACCGAAACCCCCTGATACTGCTCCGCCTAGGGACGTTGTCTGTTGCCTTCAAAGCTTTCAGCTCAAAGAAGAAATCCTTAACAAGGCTAGACTAAATGACCAGATAACCATTAATGATCACACGATCGCACTTTATCAGGATCTGTCTCCAATCACATTACAGAATAGGCGAGCACTACGCCCTCTGCTGGAGGTACTCCGAAATTAAGGGATTTCCTACAGATGGCATTTCCCATTCGCACTGAATGCCACCTTCAAAGGGAAACAATTTTATCTTAAAATGCCTGATGAACTTCCGGTATTCTGCGAGCAATTACATTTTGCCTTGGTGGATCTACCAGATTGGTACAGGGAGTTCCGCTCCTTACCCCCAAAACAAGCTGCCTCACAAACCCCAGTCTCTTCACCCACAAAATCTCCTTTGGCCAAGAAGGCTAACTTTGAAAAACGTTCAAGCGCCAACAGAGGAAACTTACCCCATGGCTCACAAGGCCCAAGAATTAGAGAGTTTACTTGAGACAACAGAGAACCATCAACTTCACTACAAAGTCAGACTCCAGACCTACCTGAAAGAGCTTCTGCCCAGATTTGAACAGGCACACAGCCGTATATTGATAAGAATGTGGCGTTTTTTAGTTTTTTAGTTTTTTTATCCCCCTTCTTTATCACTCCGGTCTTCCTTTATAGACAGAAGGCCCTACCGTCTATAGACACTACATGGATAAAGGATACCTGCAAACATGGAATTCTATACTGTGGTTGATTACCACTACTTTGAGTCTGTCCTATATGAGCCCAAAATGCCTGGCTAGACTATGCCTAACACTTTCGCACTAAAGTCTACAAATCTGACTTCATGGGCCTATATTATTCTCCCTAAATCCTGACCCAGAAGCGCTGCAAGCTTCTTTCACACAAGTTGAGCAGCTGCATTGTTAATCAGTTTTGGCCTTTTTGAGTTTGCCAGGTTATATTTACTACAAATTGCAGCTGCTCATTACTCATTATGCAAGGCTTTTGCGCCCAGTCGAAACTCTGGTCTGCACTGGGACAGACATTTGTTGAATCCGATGGGGCATAGACCCTACATACACTATGACCTAGAGTTCCCCCAAGTTCCAAGGTGGCTATGGCGTTTTTTAGTTTGCCATCTTATTTTCTGCCACTTCCACTGATTGACAATCACTCTCTTCACTTACGGTATAATCCTTTTCGTCAGACTGCTCTGATAACGAAGTTTGGTCTTCTCGAATAACCTTTTATAGTCGTTGTTATATACAGGCTCTGAGGCCCTGGACCCCTCTCTGTAAAACTGTGATTATTGAAACTGTATATTAGTATTTGCCCTATACACTGTTTAGTGTCGGCTTCTAAGCTGGCAATTCAACTCAACTCATAGTATAAAGGTCCATGTTTGGACCACTACTGAAGCTAGGTCGTGGGAGATGCTGCACACTTATGATTACTACATCTATACCACATATATACCAACTTTCGATAATTATTCCTATTGAATACAGGCGCAGTGCCTCCCACTCCCTACACCAGTGGCTTTACTCCCTCCCCGGAGGGGGTGAGCCTACACTACAATTCTCTGCATAGAACGATAGGCGGAGACAGTTAAACGATTTTTATTAGAGATAATATCTCAATCTTGTTCTGTCTTCCTCTTCTTTACACCCCACACTTGTCTCTCCCTTTCTCCCTCTTCAGTTGATCTGCATCTCAACTCTGCTTTTCTTTCTTATTCTCTTTCTTGGTTGGTGGATCTCACTGAAACAGGCATAATAAGGAAGAACATTGCAATAATATTCAGTGTCTAACCATGTCTTATTCCATGCTAGGCAAGTCTCCGACTGTGATCTCACATAACGTTAGGGGCTTGAACGTTCCTGAAAAGAGAACGGCGCTCCTAAAGGAACTACATAAGGTAAAAGCAAAAATTGTATTTTTACAGGAGACCCACTTCAAAACGGGATCAGCTCCCAAACTTTATAGTACAAAATACACACTATCACATCACTCAACCAACCCCACCTCAAAATCAAAAGGTGTATCGATTCTCATACACAAAGATGCGGACATAACTATTACAGACCAACTTACAGACCCTAACGGTAGATACCTTTTCCTCAAAGGGCAATGGGCTGGGAAGCTGGTCAATTTAGCCAATATCTATTTCCCTAATATGTCACATGTGACGTTTTGTCGGCTTGTGATAGAAGAACTGAAGTCCTTCGCCAAGGGGTGTATCCTATTGGGGGGGACTTCAACATACCATTGGACCCGTTGCAAGACACCTCCAACCATAAATCCAGCATTACATATCGGAAACTTCGCACAATAAAACTTTTACTGGCACAACTTACGTTACTAGACACTTGGCGTACAGCTAATCCGACTGACAGAAATTACACTTATTTCTCTGCTCTCCATAATAAGTTTTCTAGAATTGACTATATTTTTATGACACAGAAAGACCTACCAAACATGAAAGAAGCAAAAATTGGTATCAAGACGATCTCGGATCACGCACCTGTCTCTCTAACATTGCACACACCAACAGCACACATTAGAAAAGGAACATGGAAACTCAACCCAACAATATTAACCGATTTGATGAGACAACAACACGTTGCTGCCGCAATAAAATCTTACTTCATTGACAACACCACAGGAGATCTTTCTCCCATAACAGTATGGAATGCCCATAAATGCGTAATCAGGGGCGAACTTATAAGCATGGGAGCTAAAAAGAAAAGAGAGACTGAGAAGGAAACCAATGATTTGATTACGCGTATTAGACTCTTGGAAACACAACACAAACATTCCTTAGCTTTTAATATTGCTGAGGAACTCCAGGAATTAAGAAAATCCCTTCAAAACATAATTGATACTAAAGCAAAAAGGACATTGTTCCTGAAAAAAGGGTTTTATTATGAACATAGTGACAAAACAGGTAATTTTTTACCCAAGGCCCTAAAGGATGTGCAACTAGCTTCCAACATCCATGCTATCAAGACTCAAGACGGGACACTGACACACAAAACTGATAAAACTGCGGAAGCATTTCAGGTTTACTACTCCAAACTATACCACTTACAACCCCCTCATAAACCTGCAGAACTCACAGGCACACAAGCACAAATTTTGAAAGACTATCTATCCAATAGCGGTCTCCCTAAACTGACTGAGGCAGATGCACACAAATTGGATGAACCCCTAACTGAAAAAGAACTCTCTAATGCCATTCAAACATTGAAACCCGGGAAGAGCCCGGGCCCAGACGGTTTCACTGCACATTATTACAAAACATATGCCGAACTACTAACACCTCACTTACTGAAAGCCCTAAACTACTTCAAAGAAGCCCAAGAGGTCCCAACCGAATTCCTCGAGGCACATGTCACGATACTTCCCAAACCAAACAAAGACCACACAGACTGCGGTAATTACCACCCAATTTCGTTACTAAACCTAGATCTCAAACTTTTTGCTAAGATTTTAGCAAACAGACTCCGACCTTTTCTGATTGACCTAATAGGCCCAGAACAGGTAGGCTTTATGCCTGGAAGGGAAGCCAGGGATAACGTTACCAAAGCTTTAAACCTTATACACAGGGCCCATACTGATGACTTTAAAGGCATGCTGCTGTCTACAGATGCAGCAAAAGCCTTTGATAGGGTCTCCTGGGATTTCCTTATAGCAACATGTTCACATATAGGTCTTCAAACACATATGCTAGCCTGGATTTCTACCTTATACCAATTTCCGACAGCTAGACTGAAGATAAACAATACTCTATCTGAACCCGTTAAGATTCATAATGGGACAAGGCAGGGCTGCCCCCTATCTCCCCTACTTTTCATCCTGACACTAGAACCCCTTATAAGAACAATCAACAACACACCAGCAATCCACGAATTCCAATCAGACAAGAGACTATATAAAATTGCGGCATACGCTGACGATCTATTATTTTTTGTAACACAACCTCATATATCCGTTCCCAAGCTTTTGACGTTTATGGGTATATGTCCAATTTTAAAGTCAATTATGGGAAGTCCAAAGCGTTGAACCTAACCCTATCTGATGACAATCTGACCAGAGTCAGGGCGAATTGTCCTTTCACCTGGGAAAAGAAGGCCCTTAAATACTTAGGAGTATGGCTTACGCCAGATTTGAGCTTAATGTATGCCTCAAATTTTACACCCTTGTTAGCCAATATGAATAAAACCCTCTCCCAATGGAACCTAGAAAACTTTTCTTGGTTTGGGAGGTCAGCGATAATTAAAATGTCAATCTTGCCACAAGTCTTGTATTTGTTCCAAACTATCCCGATAAAACTACCCGCTAGATTCTTCCTATCATTGCAGACGTTACTTCAGAAATTTTTATGGGCTTCAAAAAAAACACGCATTCAGTTGCAACTTCTTATGAGATCTAAACAGACTGGAGGGCTAGGTTTCCCAGACTTTAAACAATACTATTTCGCTACTCATATCACACGCATCATAGACTGGAACTGCCATGCTGACAACAAGGACTGGGTATCTCTGGAAACTGGCACAGATGAATCTTTGGTGAGACTATCACCTTGGATACCTTTGGAGAAATGTCCAACCATCCTGAAAACCCACCCCCTGATAGGGGCCAAGTTGGAGGCGTTTAGTAAGTCATGCAAAACCAGAGGCATTTCCTCCTCACCAGGACCCCTAACTCCCTTACATAATAACCCAGATTTCCCACCAGGGCAATCACTACATCACCTAGGTCTCACTTACAGACACAAAACCCTAATGGCTAGTAACTGCTTAACCCAAGGCAAAATGAAACCCTACACTGTACTCCAGAGTGACCAAGGACACACAGATCTGAACTTTTGGACTTACAGGCAAATACATAACTATATCACTAACTCTTCCAGGTTATCACACTTTCAAAGAGAGCCTACACCTCTCGAAAAAATATGCTTAAATGGAAATCCAACAACCAAATCCACCTCCTTAGCATACAATCTGTTGCAACCCACCATCTCTTCTGATACAAACATACATAAACTATTCTGGGAAAAATCCCTCGCAACAAATATATCGGACGAACAGTGGCTACATGCCTGCGTCTTTGCACATAAATATTCTATTAACACCAGATTCCAAGAAACGTCATTTAAAATTCTCACTAACTGGTACCTAACTCCAATTAAATTGCACAGATGGTTTCCGGACCTCCCTGATAGTTGTTGGAGATGCAATAAAGATCCAGGAACACTAGTCCATATATGGTGGGAATGCTCCCACATTCAAAAATTTTGGGAGTCAGTAAGAGAAACGATAAAACAAATTACTTATACTACTATAGATCTAACACCTGCATGTTGCCTCCTCCACATTTCCAATCGTTCGTTGTCAACATACAAAAAATCATTGACTAGACACCTACTTACAGCGGCAAGATCGTTAATTCCTAAACATTGGAAATCTACATACGTACCTACCTTAAAGGATTGGCTGATTGCTGTAAATGAAATATACACGCTAGAAGAAACCAGGGCAATTGCCAACGAAACAACAGATAAACATAACAGAACATGGAATAGCTGGGTAGCATTTAAATACACCTCCTCATATGAACACCTCCTCAGAAGCTGAAACATATACTTCAACTACATAGATCCACCAGCCAAGTTTCTGATCCGATCATTTCCTCTTCCTCTTTCTCTTGATTCACTTTGTCTTTACTTTCCATATTTTTCCTTACTTCCTCTATGCAGAGTTTATCACTTTTAATACTCGGTTACATAAGTTACATGTCAGATATTGTCATGACTAATATGTCTAATGCAACTATATGACATAAACACCAATGGTTCATATTGTCACGCTTGGGCCTCCACCTGAGTGGAAACTACATGTCAAAACTAACACTGATGGCTGGACGTGGGACGGCTGCACTTGACTCCCTGGTTGCAGAAGATCCCATTTTGGGGTGGCCGGGGAGGGGGCAGCTGGCTATATTGGGCCTCCACAACTGGACAATTTTTCCACTCCGGTGATGTGGCCAAATAATATGCTTGAATCAAATCATATAGACAATGGAATTGTTAATTGTCTGATATGCTGAAGATAAGTTGTCTTTTCTGGTAACTTTTGCTTGTCATATCTTGCGTATTTCACTATGTACTCATTTGAAAATCTAATAAACATATTGAAACAAAAAAATCTGAGCTAGGAGAAGAAAGTGAAAGTACAACTAAAAAGCTTTAGCTGCAAACTTTGAAGATGGATTGTTCACTAGTGTTACAGTTACAGAGGTCAGTAAGGGTTTTCTTTTTTGTTCCCTAAATCTAAAAAAATGTTGCGCAGTTTAGAAATCTCCCTGGAATGCACTGGGGACTTAGCATTCCCAGGGTGTATTTGTAAGGCCTTAGCTACATTACCAATGCCTCACTATACCAGGAAGTGGTGGAAAAAAGGTAAGTTTAAAACCAATTTTTTTATTTTAGATAGTACTTTAAGATCATTCTGAATCAGCATGCAGCACTACATACTCAACTGATTTAGGCATAAAGTCTGTCTGTACAGTTGCTAAATAGAATTTGGCTTGACAGTGTATTAAAATATATCTGAACAACATCTTTGACCCACATACTGTATGTATTATAGTTTCTGTTTACTTCCATACATGAGAGCATTTAACACTCTTATGGATTACCCCAAAACTGATTTCTATTTTAGATGGTATGGGCAGGATTGGTTTGACTACTGCATCCTGAAATGTGATACCCACTGTAGACAACAACTCCCACCCTAGAATCTAGAGGCCCATATTCTGCTAACACTGCTTACAGTAAATATGTCTATATACTGTATAATTATATGTATATATTCTATACAGGGTAGGTAAAAAACATTCTGTGTCACTGAGCCTCAAATACATGTATTCTTCTCCTATGCTAGTGGCACTGGAAGCATGGTTGAAAAGTCAAACAGAAACTGTAGGAGGATGGTCTGTCCACAACTGGTTAGTACTCATGTAGCATTTCAGCCAGAAAACATTGGTTTTAAGTGCAGTTCAGATTTCAGCATTGTTGTAAGGAGGCTTCGATACTTCCACAAGGACACCTTCTCGGGGTTCCTTATTTTACTTTGCTTATAGTACAGAAAATCTACCGTAATTACCATTCAAATATACGTTGTGGTTCTGGACTACAAGTTCAATTTCTTGCCAAATTAATATCAGATCTTTTGTTAATAGTTTTAAAAGTTATTGAAGTAAGACATTTAAGGTCTAAAAGTCACTTACCACTTACATTTTTATTTTTAATAGAAATCTGTCAGGAAAAAAGAAACACTTTATATGATAATATTGTTCTGAAAAAACAACAGTGGCCATGACCTTTGCAAGCCAATTTACCAAAAACTCTGATATTCATGGGAGCTCAAAAATGAACTTCAAAACTGAAAAAAAATTATCTCCAATTATGATGTTGCAAACTCAGTAAGAATCTTGGGAGAACAGTGTATAGTGTAAGTGTATAGTATAATGTCTGACATGCAATATGTTCTATAATAAACTACCTTATTTACAGGTCACCTGTACTGAGACCAATACAGAATCTGTCATTGCTGAGCTTCCTTTGAAAATACCAGCTGCCAGGCTACAATACGTACTGTGTTTCCAACCAGAGATAGCACACAGACTGCAAAGTATGAGCAAAGTCAGAACTTTTAATACTTACATTCATCAAGTCAGAAAGAGTTAAGCATGACAGTCAGGCATCTAGAATTTTATAATAATATAATGGGGGGGGGTCAGCAAAAGCAGTTTTTGTATTCTCTCAATATAACATTCT
>BLSH010050119.1:1113475-1128821 GCA_018402905.1 Glandirana rugosa
TGAACTACCCGACTATCCCTTTCCGTTATTACCCGATCTCAACCCCTCTGACCCATCCGCTCAGCCATCGATCAGTTCGTGGCAAATGCTTGCCCATTACGAGCACCATCTTTAGAGACATGTCTAAAGTCCTCGCACAATCCGTGTTCGGGGTTCAGCCCAGTCTAGTTATTCAAGCGGCCATCTACCTATCCTACTATGTTTCTTTTTGCGGCCTAACAAATTCACCGTCAGCGGCGCTAGCAGCCAGGTATCATACAAACGCCACTTAACTAGTTTCCAAACTATTACGTCCATCACCTAGAAGTCTCCAAACCCATCAGATCAGACCCAGGGTTGACGTCAGCCTCTTCTGGACTATAAACTCCTGGTGCCCAGTTGCGGTGCTTGACTAGCTACCGACTCGCCTACCCAGTCTCCCCAACTCTAGCCCATTATTGCCTTTCCCTATCAGCCCATCAAGTGGCAACCAATTCATCAGGCATGTCAGAATCACTGTCCAACTTTGGCCTCGACCCCTGCCGGTACTCCGGTCATTCCTTCCAGATCACAAACAGCTTCAGCAGCATCTCAGCATGCAGTATCAGACCATGTGATGAATTAATTAGGCAGATTGTAGTCCGGCTGCTTGGCTAGATACATTCCAAAGCCTCAGTTGGAGATGGCACAAGCCTTCGCCAAGCTTGCTCATCGATCATTTTACCAATTAAGGACTACTTGCCTAAACTGCATATTTTTGCCCCCTTCTCTTGGCATACCGACCAGATGACCAAGGCACACCTCAGGTCTATTTATGTTGTAAGTCTTGTTGCGTGTTTATGTGATCCACATCTATCTTCGGTCAGAGGGCCACGACCATAAGTAGGAAGGCCAGTGGGCTGGCCTGAATTTATGGGAGGAGCCCGGAGGGTATTTAAGCACCCTCACTCTCCAGGCTCTTTGTTGGTTCCAGTGCACGTTACCCTCCCTACCATCCCCTTTTTCAGGGCTTTTCTCAGCACATTCTTCTCCACTATTACCCATTACTTATATAGGGTATGCCCCCTTCTCTTGGCATACCGACCAGATGACCAAGGCACACCTCAGGTCTATTTATGTTGTAAGTCTTGTTGCGTGTTTATGTGATCCACATCTATCTTCGGTCAGAGGGCCACGACCATAAATATATATATATATATATATATACAGTATCTCACAAAAGTGGGTACACCCCATACATTTTTGTAAATATTTTATTATACCTTTTCATATGACAACACTGAAGAAATTACACTTTTCTACAATGTAAAGTAGTGAGTGTACAGCTTGTATAACAGTGTAAATTTGCCGACCCCTCAAAATAACTCAACACACAGCCATTAATGTCTAAACCGCTGGCAACAAAAGTGAGTACATCCCTAAGTGAAAATGTCCAAATTGGGTCCAAAGTGTCAATATTTTGTGTGGCCACCATTATTTTCCAGCACTGCCTTAACCCTCTTGGGCATGGAGTTCACCTGAGCTTCACAAACTTGCCACTGGAGTCCTCTTCCACACCTCCAATGACGACACCACGGAGCTGGTGGATGTTAGAGACCTTGCGCTCTTCCAGCTTAAGTTTGAGGATGCCCCACAGATGTTCAATAGGACTTAGGTCTGGAGACATGCTTGGCCAGTCCATCACCTTTACCCTCAGCTTCTTTACCAAGGCAGTGATCGTCTTGGAGGTGTGTTTGGGGTCGTTATCATGTTGGAATACTGCCCTGTGGCCCAATCTCTGAAGGGAGGGGATCATTCTATGCTTCAGTATGTCACAGTACATGTTGGCATGCATGCTTCCCTCAGTGAACTGTAGCTCCCCAGTGTCAGCAACACTCATGCAGCACCAGACCATGACAATCCCACCACCATGCTTGACTCTTCTTTAGAAGAGGCTTCCTTCTGGGACAGCCATGCAGACCAATTTGATGCAGTGTGCAGCGTATAGTCTGAGCACTGACAGGATGACCCCCCCACCCCTTCAACCTCTGCAGCAATGCTGGCAGCACTCATATATCTATTTCCCAAAGACAACCTCTGGATATGACACTGAGCACATGCACTCAACTTCTTTGGTTGACCATGGCAAGGCCTGTTCTGAGTGGAACCTGTCCTGTTCAACCGCTGTATGGTCTTGGCCACCATGCTGTAGCTCAGTTTCAGGGTCTTTACAATCTTCTTATAGCCTAGGCCATCTTTATGTAGAGCAATAATTATTTTTTTCAGATCCTCAGAGAGTTCTTTGCCATGAGGTGCCATGTTGAACTTCCAGCGACCAGTATGGTAGAGTGAGAACACCAAATTTAACACACCTGAGACCTTGTAACACTAACGAGTTACATGACACCGGGGAGGTAAAATAGCTAATTGGGCCCAATTTGGACATTTTCACTTGGGGGGTACTCACTTTTGTTGCCAGCGGTTTAGACATTAATGACTATGTGTTGAGTTATTTTGAGGGGACAGCAAATTTACACTGTTATACAAGCTGTACACTCACTACTATACATTGTAACAAAATGTCACATGAAAAGATATAATTAAATATTTACAAAAATGCGGGGGTGTACTCACTTTTGTGAGATACTGTATATATATTATACACCATGTTTTAAAATGCTAAAAAAAAAAACTGACACCAACCTTAATAAGTATATAGCTTAATACCTATACCCATTTTTTCTGTTTCAGACGGAGTAGAGAAAAGTTACAATTTCTGTGAAGTTTTTATTTTTATTTCTGTCTGTAAGCCCACTGTGGAGGTCCCCCCTATCCCTGTGATGCCCAATACAAAAATGGGGTTGCAGTCGTCACTGAAACAGGAAGTCAGACAGTAATCCAAACACTGTGAGAGGCTTTAACCCTTTCTTGGTTAACTAAAAATGTGTTTTGGTTGTTATCTATGTCCCTGTTGGAGAGACTTCCCCTTACTTCCTGTCCTGCCAGGAAGCAGGTGGAAAGCTTTTTAACAGGGATGTAAACAGCAATAAAAACCCGACAGAGACTCTAATGTCTTTCCACTCAAATGCAATGCAAATGTGTGCATTTTACTTCACCACATATACATTTTATCACCAACAATTCCTTTGAACAGCGAGTTAACACCCCTGTGCAGTGGATCATTGTGGTTGGGGGTGGGGGGGGGGGGTTTATACCCACTTCAGTACCAGCATGTTATACCCCCTTCCTGTCTATGCCATTTTTTAGTTTTCAGTGCTGTGGTAGATTGACCTCCAACTACTAGGTCATGCAGGAGTGTTTCCCATATTTTTGGATAAAACAAATAAATTATCCTTCTTTAAAAACCAAAATGTATTCCATGGGGAAAGGAAGTGTCATCCACACACATGTGCAAGTTGTGGGTTAAGGGGGGTGCATTCTATGGGGGGAGGGGTGTCCTACTCAGATATGTACAGGCAGGAGGGGGTGCATGTATATAGTATAGGGAGTATCATATGCACACATGCACAGATAAGTGGTGGGTGGCTCACATATCAGTAGATCAAGTTGTGCCCTTGCACCTCATGGATCCCACTGGCCAGAAATGAATACAGTAAATTAAAATATTTATTTCATTGTTGCAGAAGTCTGGCTCTCCCCATCTCTCTCGCAGAGCAATATGCTTCAATGATAAGTAGTTGTGTAGAAAGTGTAAGCCTGTTATTGATTACTTATGTACTGTGTACATTTGTGATGTAATTGATCATGGTGATGAGAAGGTATAGAGCCCCTTTCATTGACAGCGCAAAAACAGGTATTCTGTACATGCCTATGCATGCACATGCACTGTACAAAAAGATGTTTTAAAACTGACAGTTAAAACGGGAAGTCCCCTGATTGGCCATTTAGTTACAATGGCCAGTTGTCAGATGGTTAAAGACTGTTGCTGTGTGTGTGTGTGTGTTTACTTTTAACTCTTTGTGGGAATGGGTAAGGAGTGCTAATGTATCCCTGTACTCATTGACACTGAAAGCTGAGATGCTTGCATGCATGGGCTTCACCATTGCAGTCCAGGCTCAACGGGTGCATCAGTGGTCATACAGTACTGACAAGCCATCCTGCTCCCAAATGTTTGACTTAAGACACCTCACCGAGTGTCAGGTCACCTGACACCAGGTGACAGATGCACACCACTGGGGTTAAGGGCGCACCACTAAGGTTGTGGACCCTTAGCTGACTGCTGCAAATGGAGCTCTGGGAGGTTCAGGAAAGCAGGTCCACTGGAGCGTTAATGCAGATTACACAGGGAGCTAGAGCACAAGTTTCCCCAGGGCGTGGAGTCTAAGAGCCAGCAGGTTTTCACCAGAGCCTCTGATGGTGAGGATGGACTTTGCTGCTACTGACTCCAGCTTGCGGCCCCCAGGGTCACCCAGCTCACACTCATGGCTGGCTACTGGTGGATAGAGAGGAAGCAGCAGTGCAAGACAACAAGGGATAGTCAGTAGGATAGCCAAGGGTCAGGGCAACGAGCAGACTGGGACAGACAGGAGAACACGCCAAAGGTTGAGGTATCAAGCAGACAGGAATAGTCAAAGAACAAGACAAGGTCATTAAACGGAATCAGATGTAGAGCACACAGCAGGAACCACACACACAGGAAGCCTAACACATAATATTGATTGGCAGCGCTGGCTTGCATTGCATGGTGTTATATAATGTTCCTAGTTAGAGACTGGGATGGAGCCCTGCTGAGGGAATATTACTTAAGCACACAGGTGAGAGGTGCACAGTCTCTAAGCTGAACACAAGCAGAGAGGTAAGCAGACAGACAAGACATGAATGTTACTGCAGATTCATGACAGTACCCCCCTCTTTTACCAGGCCTCCCTCTCCCTCACTTGGGTCCAGGCTTGGAGGGAAACCTCAAATGAAACCTCACAAGACGAGGCACATATACCTCACATGCAGGGATCCAAGGCCTCTCCTCAGGACCAAACCCTTTCCAATGCACAAGGTACTGAAGTATGCCTTTACAGAGCCGGGAATCCATAATTTGACTAACCTCGCACTCCTGACTATCCTCAGAGACCAGAACCGCGGTAAGGAGAGGACGAGAGAACTTATTGAGGACTAAAGGTTTCAGAAGAGAAACATTAAAGGAGTTTAAAATCCTGACGCATTTAGGGATCTGAAGTTTAAAACAAACCGGATTAAGCTTAGAAATTCTAGCATATGGGCCAATGAATCTTGGGGAAAACTTCAGAGAAGGAAACTGGAGCTTGATGTTCCTGGTGGAAAGCTAGACTTTGTCCCCAGGCTGTAGAGAAGGCAAAACCTTTAAATTTATCAGCAGCTGCCCAGAGGAAATCATGAACATCACCCCAAAGAGAATTGAATGATTGTTGAACCATGGCCAAAGATGGAATGTCCGGAGAACAGGTCATAGGAAGAGGAATCAGAGGGTGTCTTCCATAAACCATGAGAAAAGGTGTCTTCTGAGAACTGATGTTAACATGATTATTGGGAGAGAATTCCGCCCACGGGAGTAGAGATGACCAATCATCATGATGAGCAGAGGCTAAGGTTCTGAGAAAGACCTCAAACTCCTGATTAACCCTCACAGTCTGTCCATTGGATTGAGGGTGGTAAGAAGAAGAGAAATCCAGGACAATATTGAGGAATTTGCAAAAGACTCTCCAAAAGCGAGATGTAAATTGCACAACCCTGTCAGAAACAATATGGGAAGGAACCCCATGGAGGTGGAAGGTCTCTGGAACAAAAATGGGAACCAAAGCAGGAGCAGATGGAAGACCCGGAGGAGGAGCAATCATAGAGAACTGATCGATTACCACCCAAATGGCTGTATTATTCTCAGATGGTGGGAGATCGGCGATAAAGTCCATGGTAATGTGAGACCAGGGCTCCTTAGGAATGGGCAAGGGCATGAAAAGACCATCAGGAGCTTGTGTGGAGGATTTAGACTGGGCACCGACATGACAAGCCTTAACATAGTCTTTGACATCTGGGTGGAGAGTAGGCCACCAGTAGTGATGACTGATGAGCAGGGAGGATCGGAGGAATCCAGCATGACGTGCCACCTTGGAATCATGTCCCCAATGAAGGATCTTAGCTCTTAGCTCAGTGGGGATGAAGGTCTTGCCAGGAGGAATTTTTAACTCCAGTGTGGTAGAATGTGCAAGAATGCATGAGTTTGAAATGATCGGCTCAAGTTCAGAGGTGAGCTCCTCATCCAGAGTGTCAAAAGACCTAGAGAGTGCATCAGGCCGACTGTTGCAGGAACCAGGTTTGTATGTAATTGTGAAATTAAGATGGGAAAAGAAAAGGCTCCACCTGGCCTGTCTGGGATTCAGTAGTTTGGCAATCTGTAAGTACTGCAGATATTTGTGATCCGTGAAGATTGTTATGAAGTGAGGGGAACCATCCAAGAGATGATGCCACTCCTCTAATGCCAATTCAATTGCAAGAAACTCCCGATCACCAATAGCATAATTTTCCTCTGCCTGAGAAAGTTTTTTGGAGAAAAACGCACATGGTTGAGGTTTTCCTCAAATGATTGAAGAAGCACAGCTCCCACTACAGTCGAAGAAGCATCCACTTCAATGCAAAATGGATCCTCAGGATTAGGTCTCCTCAAGAGAGGTCCTGAAATAAAGGCTGGTTTCAAATCATGAAACGCAGAGACAGCTTCCTTGGCATGTGCACCTGGTCAAGGCATTAATAGTCGCAGCAATAGAAGAGTAATTCTTAAGTGGTTGTCAAGTTGAAAAAAAAAACACCTGGAAGAGAAAGGCATATGCATCGCATACTAGCTCATTATGAAATGCTTACCTTAGAACGATGCTGTAGCAGCGGTCCCCAAGGACTGCTGTGACCGGCGACATGCTGAGTCCATTGTCTTCCGGGATCCTAGGCGTCGACCAATCACAGTGCGGACTCCAGCACTGTTATTGGCAGGAGTCGCACTGACGTCCCTCCCGCGCATGTGCAAGGGAGCCGTCATTTACGGCAGACTTAGTGAAGAAACGCCCCAATGACGTCAGCACATGCAAATACAGGGAATATCTCCTAAATGGTGCAAGTTTAAGAGATATTCCCGGGAGCTACAGGTAAGCCTGAATATAGGCTTACCTGTAGTTTAAAGTGGTTGTCATGACTTGACAACCACTTTAATGAATTGCCTATAATAATTGGTGAACTCAAGAAATCGCTGTGTGCTTTGAGGCTGGCTGGAAGAGTCCAGTAGGTAATGGCCGAGACCTTTTCAGGATCCATACGAAGACCCAAACTGGAGACAAAGCATCCCAGAAACATGACCTCAGAACATTCAAAAGAACATTTTTCCAGCTTGGCATACAGATTATTTTCTCTAAGGCGCTGAAGTACAACATGGTTTCTGTGGACAAGCAGATTTTCCAAAAAGATGAGAATGTCATCCAGATAGATGACAACAAATTGATAAAGCAGAATCCTGAAGATATCCTTGATGAAGTTTTGGAACACAGCTGGGGCGTTACACAGCCCACAGGGCATAATCAAGTATTCATAATGCCCATCTCTAGTGTTAAACGCATTTTTCCATTTGTCACCTTCCCTTATCCAGATCAGATTGTATGCACCCCTGAGATCCAACTTGGTAAAAATGGAGGCACCTTTCAACCTGTCGAATAGCTCAGATATTATGGGTAAGGGGTATCGGTTCTTGATTATCACCACGTTTAAGCCTCAATAATCTCTGACTCTAATAGTGAGAGTGGACAGAATGTGGTGCCTGACTTAGAGGTCAGAAAATATGATTTTTTTTGTACGGAACAACTAAAAGACGCCACACTCAATAGAGCCAGAGAAAACATTAAAATGATAGATGGGGAACCTGTTGAACCTAATATAGGGGTGTCTTTTCCCTACATGGCTCTTAAAAATAACTTGCTGTATGGCGGTAAAGCAAGGGGAGGAGGAGGTAGAGCAGCTAGTGGTTCCCAAACCTTATTGCCGGATGGTATTGGATTTAGCCCATGGTCATATAATGGGGGGACATCTGGGTATAGAGAAGACCAAGGAGAGAATAACCCAGAGATTCTTTTAGCCCAGGTTATATGTAGACGTCAAAGAATATTGTGAGTCATGCCCAGAGTGTCAATATTCTGCGCCATCTCCCCATTTTTGCAGTCCGCTGATACTAGTCCCCACTGCTGAGAGTAAATTCCTAGCAAAGCGGCAAGGTCCCTTTGAAATTTTGGAAAGAGTAGGGGAGGTAAACTACAAAGTTTACCAGCCAGGGAAAAGGAAACCCAAGCAAACATATCACGTTAATCTCTTGAAACCTTGGAAGGACAGAGACTTTACTGGCAATGCCAACCCCCCAAAAGGACATGGCCCCTGTGACACCTGAAGTACTCATAACTGAAACCTTGTCAGTAGCCCAAGAGAAGGACATTAAAGAATTAATTCATTTGTTCGTTCATTCATTTATTCTTTATGACTTACTACAATTCTTCTCCTTACTTTATTGTAAGAGAAAGGGGAGGAATCAGCAATGTAAACAGTACTATGTTGGCAGCAGGGTATCATAACTGCAGGGAAATATCATCAGTCGTTGGGTTGTCATGATAGACCCTGGATCTACATCACTGGGCAACGTGATTGATGATAGATTTACTTTGGGGAACATTGTTTATGTTATTTAAAAGAATTGCTGTAACCACCAGAGTACAAGCCCATTTATACTCCTTCATTACCAGGACAATTTTCAGTTTTCAGTGCTGTGATAGCAGTGTTGTCAATCCCTGATGCCTTTTTTACTGACAAAACATGAAAAATGTACTGATGGAGCATGTTTTTTATTAACTGAAATATGACAGAAACTTCTATTATAAACGAAGCCAATCAATATTTCAAGGCTAAATTCACCATTAAAGAAAAGCTAATAAATGCACATATTTTTGCATTTATTATATTTTCCCCATAGGAGCTTGCACAGCATTATGCCTACACTCAATGGATCAGTAGATTAGTGGATTGAAGGTGCAATGTCAGGCTCCTGCGGACACTTCCTCCTGCATTTTCAGATAGGAAGGAGGAAGTGTCAAAGGACTACAAGTGTGCTGATCAGGGGGTGAGGGTTGGGGTGCTTAGCAACATATTACACCCAAATATGGATGTAACATATGTTATGTTCCCAAAGGCAAACTTGGGTTTTAGCCACTTACCACTCAGCAATGTACCAGTATGTTGCTGGACTGGAATGGTGATATCTCAGTCATTGCTGCAGTTTCAGCAATGATCACAATTTCATTTTTTTTTAGAGCTGGTGATTCCCGTCAATGTAAAAGTAATCCTGTTGATTGAGAAGCCACTGGATTACTTTTACAGGTGCTTTATAGGTACTTTCACAGGTGGGTCCCATCCCCCTCACACAACCTTTACTGGGCTCTCCGATCGCATGGTAGAGATGTGACAGGCGGCATCTGATTCCTGGGACACAGTGGAAGCAACAAGGATTTAATCATATCCGGTTTTAGTCTCATGTAAAGAAGCTGATACCGGCTTTAACAAACGTTTGATCATGCCAGTCTTGGTTTGATCAGATGCTTTGGAGGGGAGAGGAAAGATCTGGTGTCTAATAGACCCCAGATCTCTCTATAAACAGGACTTGTCATGGACCAGCATGTCAAGGGATGTTGTTGATAGCAATAAAAGAAATAAAAATATAAAGATACAGGGGTTGATTTACTAAAGCTAGAGAGTGCAAAAACCGGTGCAGCTTTGCATGCTAGCCAATCAGCTTCTAACCTCAGCTTGTTCAATCAAGCTTTGACAATAAAACCTTGAAGCTTATTGGTTTCTGTGTGGAGCTGCACCAAATTTTGCACTTTCAAGCTTTAGTAAATCAACCCCACACTGTAATCTTTTTAAAATAAAATAAATAATAATAAAAAAAATCAATTTCAATACATTTTTTAAGACAGATAGAGCTTACTTTTAATGGCCTTTAACCCCATCGTGACCAGGATCAAAACATACCTTAGCACCCAAACTCAATTTTGCTACTTTGACATGTGTTAGTGTGACTGTATATACTGTATCAATGTAACTTAGTGTATCCAGGTGAATTATACCTTGTTTTTTTTCAGGACAGATTGTGTTTTTATTTGGTGGTAAATGCTTCCCTTACTTTCTGTGAAAAACAAATCAAATAGTATTTCTTAACAAATTTAGACCAGAATGTATTCTATTATTTATTTCACCTATTTAAGCTCCAAGCCTACTTCCACCTATGACAACTGTGTTAACTGATGCAGCTTCAGAAATGTCTTTGTGTGCTCCTCCTGATCCAAGTTTTTGAGACAGCTAGAGCTTTCTTTTGCTTGTATTTAATAACTGTTTTATTTTTTACTAAATAAAAAGAAAAAATTCTAAATAGTACAAAAATTATATAAGGGTCTGGTTTGAAGTTTCAGGGGAATTCTGTGCATTTTTTTCCTTTTCTTTAAATGTCACTTTTAACAGCTTACAGACCGCTCCATAGCACATTTGCTGCAACTGGGTGGCCCTCCTGTGCAGAATCACATATATATATATATATATATGTGATTCTGCACTTCCGCCTAGGGGGGTGCTCACGTGCTGCTGGCGGCCCGCTTCTGCTGTGTATACTCCCAACAGAAGCCAATCTGCGGGTGCCAAGCATTGGATGTCTGCAGGCACCTGCTGATCGTCAGGCAGAGACACAGAACGGAGATGTAAACAAGGCAGATCTCTGTTCTGACAGAGGGATGAATTGTCCCTGCAAAGCAGGGAATAAAACCAATAACTTCCCTGAGTAAAAGCAGCACACATACTACAATAAAACACTGGCTAGGCACACAGTTAACCCTTTAATGGCCCTACATGTTTAACCCCTCCCCAGCCAGTGTCATTAGTACAGTGACACTGCATATTTTTAGCACTGATCAGTGTGGCACTTCTTCCCACAAAGTTTCAAATGTGTCAGTTATTGTCTGACTGTCCACTGCAATGTTGCACTCCCGCTATAAGTCACTGATAGCTGCAATTACTAGTTTAAGAAAAAAAAAATTCCGGTATATAAACCATGGTATGTAGACACTATAACTTTTGCGCAAACCAATCAATACACGCTTATTGGGATTCTTTTTACCAAAAATATGTAGCAGAATACATATTGGCTGAAATTTATGAATTTTTTATTGGATATGTTTTAAAGCAGAAAGTAAAACATATTGTTTTTCTTTTTCAAAGTTGTTGGTCTTTTTTTATTTATAGAGCAAAAAATAAAAATGCAGTGGTGATCAAATACCACCAAAAGAAAGCTCTATTTGCGGGAAAATTGGGCATACATTTTATTTGGGTACAGTGTTGTATGACCGTGCAATTGTCAGTTAAAGTAACGCAGTGGCGGCCCGTCCATAAAGGGCGCATGGGCGCCGTCCCTCTATCCATGCGGCTTCCAATGGGAGGAGTGTTTTTTTGAAGCATGTGATTAGAGCCAAATGCTCTAATAGGCTTCAAAAAAGGGTGGGATTGGGGAGCAGTGCTCTGTTGTGTGTGCACACAGTTGTGTGATGATAGCAAATTAATTTTTGCTATTTTCACACTAAAGTTCCTCCCCACCAATCATGAGGCAGTTCGTGAGACATGCTTCCCAATTGGCCAAAGCATCAGGGGATCCCATTGGATGCCTAGCGCTTAGGCAGAAAAGAGAAAAAACACGCGGCGGAGAAGCCGTTGGAGGAACAGACATCGGAGCAGCTGCCCACACCCCGAGAGAGAAGAAAAGGACACCACAGCCCACCACCTAGATCCCTAGATCGCGTAAATGTGTCGCCCATGGGGGTGGCGGTGGAAGTGTCATGCCGCTGGCTGCCCAGGGGGGAGGTTGTTTGCACCCCCCCAAAAGAAAAACCCACCAGCCGCCACTGTGAAGGGGGTACATTTTCTGGAGGTCAAGTGGTTAAGGGACAACATTTCATAACATTATGGAATGGTATGTTTCATAACATTATGTGCAGCTTTAAAGTGATACTGAAGTCCTGTTTTTTTCATTTAAAAATAATAAACATGTTATGCTTATCTACCCTGTGCACTGGTTTTGCACAGAGCAGCCTAGATCCTCCTCTTCTCAGATCCCTCACTGGCGCCACTGGCCTCTCCATCCTGCTGAGTGCCCCCACAGCAAGCAGCCACTGCTCTGTGCATCTATACATACACGGAGCTGCGGCTCGGCCCTGCCCCCTCTTTCTCTCCTCATTGGCTCACGGACTTAGATTGACAGCAGCGGGAGCCAATGTTGCCCCGCAGCTGTCTCAGCCAATGACAGCTGACAGTCTGGACAGCCAAGACTCTCGTGCAACATCGCTGGATCGAAAAGGGGTTCAGGTAAGTATTAGGGGGGTTGCTGCACACTGAAGTTTTTTTTTATCTTAATGCACAGAATGCATCATGATAAAAAAAACCTTCGGACTTTAGAACCACTTTAAGGCATCCCCCAAGCATGTTATTGAAAGGATTTGTGTAAAAATGTTGCTCCTTAAGCCACATTAACCCCTTCATCTCCATCCTGCCCCTGCATGTTATATGAATACTAACCCCATGCAGTTCTATCCTATGTTTATGAACTACATACAGAATATTAATGTATCTAGTGCATCATTACTAAGCACAATGTTATAAACCCCCTCAATACCAGCACGTTTCTTCATTTTCAAAATATTGTGACAAAAAATGAAATTACCTTGGGATTTCTACTTTCCAAAATGGGGTAATTTGGAGGAGGGGTTACACTTTTTACACTGTCCTGGCATTTTTCATTGACATATTTTATAACAGAAAGCAAAGATTAAAAAAAGAAACAGAGGTTAATGAATACCACCAAAAGAAAGCTCTATCTGTCTCAAAAGATGGTATAACATTTGGGTACAATGTTATATGGCTGAGTAATTGCCAGTCAGACTAGCACAGCACAGAAAACTGAAAAATGGTCTGGTAATGAAAGGTCATTACAGGCTGGTACTCAACTGGTTCATTCACGCTCAGACACAAAATGTATGTAAATTTTTTAAACATATTATTTTCATTGTCAATATCCTCAGTTCTTTGATATAGGGCTGTCCATTTGACAGTAACACAGTGTGACACACAAGATACATACATGGTATGAAGTTGACGATATATATATATATATATATTAATGCTGAATAATATTTTGCAGCCAATTTTTTAGTTTTTAAATCTGGCATTTTTTAAATGTTGTCAACAATAAAGTTTTATAATCATGTATTTGAATGTTTTTTAGCTGTATTAAATACCACATGATGGTATGCCAATATCTGTTCTTTTTTTTTTTTTTTCATTTATTGAGGTCAAATTTTGCATAATTCATTTTTTTTTTGCTGTGGTAAACTGAAGTTTGATTGGTTGTAGATGGATTTGCAGACCACATTTTCCCTTTGCCTTCTCTGACAGAAAAAAATATTTATGTAGCATTTCATTACAACAGTCTTTCTCAACAGCAGTTCTGTGGGACCCTAGGCTTCCTTCAGAGGTAGTCTATAGTTCCTTGAGCAATTAGCAGTGGAGGACTAATCTTCTGTCTGATGGTGCCTGTGTAGTTACAGCACCAACTTCAGGTATGACAACATTGTGGGACTAGTAGAACATTTGCTCTCATCTCTCAGGCAAGTAGCACTTGACACAATTGGTGTTGTTAGCTGTTTATGGTGGGTCCTCCTACCACTAATCACCAATTTAAGAAGATGCTTCTCCCTCTGATAACCAAAGTTGGGTGGTTCTTTTCCCACAGTAAAGGCCCGTACACACGTTACAACGGTCGTCCAATAGCCTGTTGTCCGATAATCAGACCGTTAGTACGCACCATCCAGCCAATTACCATTTATCTCCAACCGAAGTTGTCTGTGAAGACTAGAAAACTTTTGTTGGTCAATAAGGTGTTGACCAATTGCTGGATTGTGTGTAAAGAAGTTGGACCAACAAAAGCTGTAAGTACAAACACGCATGTTCGGAATCCAGGAAGTATTCGGTCGTGTAAACCTGCGTTCGTAATTCATAAATCAAACGCACCTGAACTTCTTTTTATACGCTGGTAACACGTCACTACATTCGCCTTGGTCGGACAATTACTTGACTCATGTTAGTACGCTAGACAAAACTGCCAACAGCCAATTTGGACAAAAGTTGGACACTCGGTTGTCCAACAATTGGTGCGTGTGTACAAAGCTTTAGAGGGCATTTCTCCACCAATCACCAATAGGTGCACTAACATTTGTACTATAGGGTTGATTTACTAAATCTGTGCAAAAAACTAAAGAGTGCAAAAAAACAGTGCAGCTGTGCATGGTAGCCAATCAGCTTCTAACCTCAGCTTGTTCAATCGAGCTTTGACAATAAAACCTTGAAGCTGATTGGTTTCTGTGTGGTGCTGCACCAAATTTGCACTTTCAAGCTTTAGTAAATCAACCTCCATGTTTTTCTTTTCTAATCATTATTAGTCATCACAGGGACATGCTTAAAAATGGTCCTTCTTGGTTATCAGAGTACTGCAACTTCTTTATTCTTTTATGTATTATTATAGCTATTACTTACTGATCACACTAATGTACTGGGAATAGGAGATATCATTTTATCAGGGTTCCCTGAAGCCTGAAAATTATTTCAGGGGTTCCTCTTAATAAAAAGTTTGAACCAGGCTGATTCAAAGTGTATTTAGCAACAATGACTTTAACTGAAAAACTAACAAAAAGTGATATGGTGTATGAAGGATTACCTGCAAGCACCGATGTATAAATAACTGCCATATACATAACTGAAAATTACAGTGCTTATATGGGTTGCTGAGAATATTGGAATTACAACCTTTTTAGTCATTTAGTGTACACAAAAATTCTAACTTAGTTTATATGTAGAGTTGAGCGAACACCTGGAAGTTCGGGTTCTGCTGGTCCGTCCGAACTTCGGGACAAAGTCCGGGTCCGGGTCCGGACGGAACCCGAACGATCGCACGGAAGGTCCACAAGCGAGTTGAGATGTATATTTGATTCAATCTTAAAAACACATGTGATTTACTGATTTTTCCAACATTAAGGTTATAAGAGTCGTTGGGTATATTCGTGACATTAAAAGTCAATACATATACCGTCAATAAATATGTAGCCACGAACGTCCATTAGGAAGTATGTGGTATAGTGAAAAACAATCAAAAAGTCAATTTCAGTAACAACGATTTATGTGAAACTTAGTCGGACCAAGTTTGAAAAATAATTCTCCTTGGGGACTTTATTAAAAGTCCGAAGTCCCTTGGGACTATTTTACTATAGAGGATAAGGGTCATGTAATC
>BLSH010050119.1:1149878-1162109 GCA_018402905.1 Glandirana rugosa
CCCCCCCCCCGAGAGACCCCTGGGACTACATTCCCCCGAGGGACCCCTGGTACTACATTACTTCCCCGAGAGACCCCTGGCACTACATTCCCCTCCGATAGACCCCTTGGACTACATTCCCCCTCCGAGAGACGAGCCCCTTCATTACATCATGGTCCCCAGGGAGCCCCCTTACATCAGGGTCCCCAGAGAGCCCCCCCCCCCGTGTGCAGCAACTATAAAAAAAAACTTCTGCTCAGCTGGGGGCCAGGGGAAGCAACAGGACTGTTTAACCCCTCAGCTCAAGTGCTTACCTCTTGTGGTGATCCAGACCGGACTGTGGCTCTGCACTCCATCTGCTCAGCTGGTGGCCCGGGGGAGGAACTTGACTAGTTAATGTTATCAGGCAGTTCTTATCTATATTCAGCAGTTCCTACAATTTTATCATTGTCCCGACATCCACTTCTACACCAATCTGCCAGGCAATTTAATTGTCGGGAACCGCAGCACAAGAATTACTCTACCTGAGCCTGAAAATCATCAATTAATTCCAGCTGAGTAATCCTTGTGCTGTGGTTCAGGACAATTACATTCCCCAGCAGATTGATATAGAAGTGGACATCGGGACAATTATTAAATTGTCGGAACTGCTGAATATAGAAAAGAACTTGTGCCTGAGTCTGAAACCGGCCCACTGGGCCATCGGCCCTCCGGGAAACTCTTGGTAGTCCCGTTGGCCAGTACATGCCTGCTTGAACCTCCTTTTTAGATTGTAAGCTCTAACGAGCAGGACCCTCTGATTTCTCCTGTATTTAATTGTATTGTAAATGTACTGTCTGCCCTCATGTTTTAAAGCAAACTGGCACTATATACAGTAAATCCTATATAATAATAATTTGTGAATCTTCAGCCCATAGGTGTACTACTGGTGCTTTAATGTAAACTATTATTATAAACAGTTAAGGAAGACCCCTAGAGCTTGTTTCATGCGTTCTTCGGCATCACAATTTCATTACTATCTTGTACTTTGGTGCAAGTTTAGACACTGGAGTGGCTCTTCATGTTTGCTCTACTTTTTAGTTTTTTTCTTTTTCATTTTTTTTTTAAAGCAGAGTTCCACCCTAATAAAAGTCAGCAGCTACAAAAAAGTGTAGCTGCTGACTTTTAATAATGAGTCACTCACCTGTCCCAGGGTCCACTGATGCAGCCGCCTGCAACGTTGCTCTTCTTCCCCTCCTCCATACGGCGCCGGCATCACAAGTGTGGCCACCTAGCTTTGGCTTCAAAGCATGCACTGTGCATGCGTGAGTCACTCTGCGAACTGTGAATGGCCGGTGTATCTTCTGGGACACGTCACGTCGCCGAGAGGGAGGTGGGAAGGTGAACTTCCTTCTGGTTCCGCGGCACAAGGAGAGGAAGTGGATCTGGAACCCTGTGAAATCAGGGTCCCCGGTCCCCCCCCCCAAAAAAAAATAACATGCCAATTGTGGCATGTGGGGGGTCACCTTCCCTTAGAGCGGAAGTTCCACTTTTGGGTGGAACTCCGCTTTAAATTCCAGACTGGTACCTATAGCCCCTTTTTCTCTTCTTTATTTGTTAATGGGAATCACATGATTTGTGCTGTGTCACATTCCACCGACTAGAAGAAGGGTGAAAGATAGTTATTATGTGCTCCAAGCATGCGTTCCAGCAGACAGGAAGGGGCAGGCATGAGATTTGCAATAGGACAAATATTTATAATATAGACAAGTATTGAGTGTTACACATGCGGGTATGATGTCTGACTTGTACCCCAGACTGTGAGCACGCATTTTTAGCATATTTATTGCAATTTACCAGTATACTGAACATCCGTGAAAAAGATTGCAAATATCTCATTCATTTTTGGTCTGAAAAAGGAAAAATATATTTATGATAAGACTGCACGTGGACCTCTCTTTTACCTATCTGCTATGTATACATGTATTCCAATGGAACTACAATATTTAGTGCTCTATAGACAGTATTAGCCTTTACCACATGCATGTAATTTTTGATAATAGGGTTTCTTAAAGGAGCCCATCATTGCAAACATGATAATAACTAACATCTGAGTACAGATATTGCAAATGTTTATTCATTTATTATGCTTTAGTTCTGGGTGATAACTTCCATTTTGTGCAATGGTCCCCCCCCCCAAGGTTTCTATATTGGTTGGAGAGTTCTTATTTAAAAGGTGATGTGGCTTGCAGACAAGCTTTGCTCTGATACACTTCTTTTGCCTAACCACTCTGCCACTCTGCCCCGGGTTCTTTATAGATCTCTTTTTGCATGTTGCACTTTGTGAGTATGCGCTTGACATCATGTTATATATAGAAAAATTATATTAGGTAATGCACTAGGCCTTTGCATCCCTTTGTTTGTGTTTTGTCATTTACTATAAAGTGGATGTAAACCCGATTCATGAAATTTGAGCTGGGCACATATATCTGCAGTGTTTTGTTATGTCTCTTCAAAGCACTGCCCCATAGCTGTCTCCTGTCCCGTTCTTCTGTTATCAACCTGACAAGTTCTCCAACGCTTGTGATAAAAGCAGCCTTAGTTTTGTGATGGGGAGGATGCAATAAATTGATTAGCACAGTGCTGAACTATTCAACAAACAAACAGACTGGAGGGCTAGGTTTCCCAGACTTTAAACAATATTATTACCCTACTCATATCACACGCATCATAGACTGGAACTGTCATGCTGACAACAAGGACTGGGTATCCCTGGAAACTGGCACAGATAAATCTTTGGTGAGACTGTCACCTTGGATACCTTGGGAGAAATGCCCAATCAATCTGAAAAATCATCCCCTGATAGGGGCCACGCTAGAGGCATTCAGGAAGTCATGCAAGACTAGAGGCATCTCCTCATCACCAGGACCCCTAACTCCTCTACATAATAACCCAGATTTCCCACCAGGACAATCATTACATCACCTAGGCCTCACATACAGACACAAAACTCTAATGGCTAGTAATTGCTTAACCCAAGGCAAAATGAAACCTTACAATGTACTCCAGAGTGACCAAGGACACACAGAATTGAACTTCTGGACTTACAGGCAAATACATAACTATATTACTAATACCTCCAGGCTACCACATTTTCAAAGAGAGCCTACACCTTTCGAAAAAATATGCTTAGATGGAACTCCAACAACCAAATCCCCTTCTTTAGCATACAACCTGCTGCAACCTACCATTTCTCCTGATACAAACATACACAAACTATTTTGGGAAAAATCTCTGACAACAACTATATCGGACGAACAGTGGCTTCATGCCTGCGTCTTCGCACATAAATGCTCTATCAATACCAGATTCCAAGAAACGTCATTTAAAATTCTCACTAACTGGTATCTTACCCCAATTAAATTACACAGATGGTTTCCAGATCTCTCCGACAGATGTTGGAGATGCAATAAAGAACCAGGCACACTGTTCCATATATGGTGGGAATGCTTCCACATTCAAAAATTTTGGGAATCAGTAAGAGAAACGATAAAACAAATTACCGATACCACTATAGCCCTAACACCTGCATGTTGTCTCCTCCACATCTCCAACCGTTCGTTGTCAACATACAAAAGATCACTGACTAGACACCTATTCACGGCGGCAAGATCGTTAATTCCTAAATACTGGAAATCTACATACATACCTACCTTAAAGGATTGGTTGATTGCAGTAAACGAAATATACACACTAGAAGAAACCAGGGCAATTGCCAATGAAACAACAGATAAACATAACAGAACATGGAATAGCTGGGTAGCATTTAAATATACCTCTTCATATGAGCACCTCCTCAGAAGCTGAAACATAAGCTTCAACTACACAGAACCACCAACCAAACATCTGATCTGAACATCCCTTTTTACCTCTTTATCTCGTTTTACTTTATCTTTACTTTCTATATATTTCTTTATCTCCTTATGCAGAGTATACTACCTTTTAATACTCGGTTACATAAGTTACCTGTTGGATACTGTCATGGCTAATTTTTCTTTTGCAATTATATGGCATAAACATCATTGGTTTATATAGACACGCTTGGGCCCTCATCTGAGTGGAAATTACACGTCAAAACTAACACTGATGGTTGGTCACAGGCCGGCTGCGCCTGACTCCCTGGTCGCAGTAGATCCCATTTTGGGGCGACCAGAGGGGGGGCTTCTGGCTATGGTGGGCTTCCGCAACACAACAATTTTCCACTCCGGTGCTATGGCCAAATAATAGGCTTGAATCTAAACCAAAATAGACAATGGAATTGTTAATTGTCTGACATGCTGAAGATAAGCTGTCCTATCCGTGTAACTTTTGCTTGTCATAGGTTGTTTCTTTTATTATGTATTCATCTGAGAATCTAATAAAACATATTGAAACAAAAAAAACTATTCAACAAACAGAGCTGAAAGTCTCTACCTATAAGGAAAGGGGATGTGTGCCTTTCCTCCAATCAGCTGTCTTGGCTGTATGCCCAGGCTTCACTGCAGTGCTAACCAGGAAGAGAAAATCTCCTAACACCATGTGCACTTTCTAAACAGTATATAAAGATGAAGACAGCAGATATACATGTAAAACTTGTGTAGGAGGATTTGTTTCATCATTGTGTATCATCTGAGGCTGTTCACTTCACTGGGTATATGTGAGGGTTTACATCCACATTAAGATTTCCCTGTCTGAAGAGGGCTACATTGGTAGAGCATGCCGGCATATGACAGGAATGAATACTGGAATGTCCCTGCACAGATGCTATTCTGGTTCTCACAATACTTTAGTACTCTGGTGCCATGAATGTATATGCATCTGTTTTCTCCAATACATTTTTTTTACCTTAATGCATCCCCTGCATTAAGGTAAAAAATGTCCCACTATTTGTATTGCTTTCCTCATCTTCCTAAACGTACCTATCTCAATTCAGCGCCTTGCCCTTCCAGCACTGATCTGTGTTCCTCTCCTCACAGGACACAGAGGCAGTGAGGAGGGAGCGGGGTGAATGAAAGACGTTGTCATGTGGGCGGAGCCCCACATGGCAACACTGTTTTCAAATTGTGACAAAGGATGCAGGGAGAGAATCCCCAGGGAGGGGGGATGAGGGGGGAGAGGCTGCAGATGCTGGAACATGTTACATGTTCCATCCTAAAAATGGATGGAACATGTAACATGTTCTAAAGGTGAACTTTTCCTTTAGTTCCAACAGCCATTGTGTTCTCTACATGCTAATGCTTTATTTATACAAATTACCCATGGCAACTAGAGGCAGGATTGCAGAAAGGGAGATTGGCAAAGAGAAGAGTCAAAGAAAACTGGGAAACATGCAATTAAAGCTGAACTCTACAAGTCAATTTAATCTAGAAATGTATTCATTAAAATAATTGCATCTATCTATAAATAGAGAGCATGAGTACTTGAATTTGACTTCATATTAGCGCCCTGTAATCTATACAGTGGGACTTACCTAGCTTTGCTATCTGACAAGAAAGAAAAGTGGCTGGTCAGAATTAAAAATGTCTGAGCAGGCAAAATAGTTACCATATATACAATAAATACTTCAACTGAGAATGTAGCTGTCTGCCAGATGGTTAACGCTAAATATAAATGAAAAATAAGCATGTGCAGAAAATATATTACAGGAAGAAAATACTGACATTAATTAGTCACATTAATGAAGAATTAGAGATGGGATTACCCACATTAAGAAGACTAAACTATAGTTTACAAACCCTGCAGAACCTAGCCTAATGATACCCATAAGCACTATCCAAGACATGTAATTCTAACAATCCTGGGTGACAATCTGGTGATGCATGGAGGTCTGTAAACTGCAGAGATCCCAAAGGTCCCCTGTAAGGGGAAATGTCAGTTAGCCAGACTGAACACTTCCCCCTGGTAGATGGTTGTTTTCCAGTCAGATGCAAATAGCTGACACCATAGGTCAGAGGTTCAAAAATCCAAACAAATTCATGGCATTTGAGCATCTCTCTATGGGGGAGTTGAGAAAAGATAGATTGCTACAACAAGTCAGTCATGTTTCACTTACAGGCCTATTTATAACATGGATACTGAACATTGCACTGCTACTCCACACCACCACCTGCATTTGCCATATCTTTCATGAAATGTAGGAAGTGATGTCGATTATGCAGTGTCCTATGAAAATAGAGTTTTCTGTGCTTTAGGCTGTAGAGATAACCTTGTTATTGGAGGAAGGACCTGATATATAACTTTGGTGGGAGCTCTGGCTATTATTAAAATTATATAAATCTGTACTAGGCTCTGCTTCTTATGGGACAACATAATGCAGGACTGTAGCAAAGTGCTGTGGTTTATAAATGTGCATACATGGGGCTCTTTGTGTAACACTTTACTGTCTTTAGATTTCTGTGGGAACCCATAAAAATCTGATAATACTACTAACATTTAGTTAGTTGATAAATGAATAAAAGCATTCAATTTATGATCTCATAAAAACTACTGTGTAGTCCTAATTGTGCAGAAGAGTCACCAGTAATCTGATAATGCTACTAACATTTAAGAATATGCAATAATCTTAACCAGATACCGCCACCTCGCTCATTCGGAGCAAAGTGACAGTGTTTTTACAGAGGGGCTCCCTTGACCTATTGATGCTCCTTTTAGCTAGTCTTTCACTGGTGTCCATACTGGGTGCTTCAGACTTAGACTTGAGGACTGTTAATTGACAGAGAAAGTGACACCACTGCTCCTCCTCCTGGCTTCCTATGCTTACCAACACTAGGGATTTTAGTGCTGACTGCAATGGAGAAAGGACAGGTATGTGAAGTCCTGTTAAGGTAATGATCAGTGGGTTGGGGGACTCCTTTTCAAAGTCCCTGCTACTTTGTCCTGTTAACATTCCCCTTGCCAGTGCTACTCCTTTCGTTCTTCCTCTTAAGCAAAGCTCATTCATCCAACTTGTTTAGAAGTAGGTTAGTAAATTATGTATTTCAATGAGTTCAGAAACAAAGACTACTTCTTATCATCTGAAACCAATTTTACAAATAAGGTCAATTATATGCTGTTAGGCTGCAAATTAGCTTAAAGTATTGGAGACAAAATGTGAAATATGTGACAAAATGTATTTCTACATGTAAATACAGAAAATATATTTTTGTCCAGCTCTGTTAAAACTGGTGAATCAAATTGGCATGGTTATTTGATGTTGAATATCATGCTGAATTCTTATGTCTTATAGGTACTCGACTGGTGAAGTATCCCCACCAGAAGAGTTCTACCTAACTGTTGTGGCCATTCAAACCTCAGATGTTTTCACATGGTCACTCACATCTGATTTCGCTTAACGTAGACTTACCAAATATTGGGGGAGTCTAGATGCGAGCAGTAACATCTTACTATGGCATTGAGGGACATGACAAGGACACAAGTGACTTTGGCAAAATCTGACTATGGAAATGTTTGAGAAGTATAAGAGACCAGAGGGTGATCTAAAGCATATCAAAGGCCAGAAGTTTCCTTCTCATTTTTTTAGAATAGGGAATGGTAAGAATTAATTCCACGTTTTTATAGCAGTCCCAATTGAAGAGAAGGACCCTCTCTATATGTCCTGGTGAATATTGCTATCAAGTCATACAGCAATGGGAAATCCAAAATGTTACTGTTGCCACAAAAACAGTGGAAACTTCCAAGGGGAGTAACTGTTCCAGTGGCAATGGTTTTAAATGGAATTTCTTCTCACTTTGGAGATGCTGCTATGCACTAATATCTGTGGGGTAAGAAGTATAGGGAAGTCACCCCAATGGGACACAAAATATTGATGGGGTTTTAACCTTCCCCAGTGTTATCAAAACACAAACAAAACAAACCTTTCAGCTTTAGATACACTTCAGATCACATAGATGACCACCAATAAGATATCATGTTTTAGGCGGAGCTAACATTTTTTTTGTGCATGATGAGCTTTTACAAAGGCAGTCAAGAAAAAATAAATAAAAGAAAATGAACAAATTGAATATGCATATAAATGAAACTATCTAAAAATATAATAATAATAACAATAATAAAATACAAATGGATTTGCTATGTATTTTGTTCAAGAAGTTCAAGAAATAAGTGCAGGAAATATTTCAAAAAGATTTACCTATTTATAAATATAACAGTATGAACCTGTTAAAACTGTTCTCTGGACATTCAATATATAAATTAAAAAAAAAACACACACACAGTTCCTCCAGGTTTAGGATCACATTAACGACCAGTGCTGGCTTCTACTATACAGTTTAATGGTATATTGCACATTGATTAACATGGCAACATCTTTATATGTTCATCCATTAAGCAGTAGCAATAAAATTGCTATTTCAATTACCATAATTATGCAAATACTCTGTTAAACACAGTTTCGCCATCATTTCTTAAGTTTGCTGTTAAGATTGCTTGTAACTAGCAACCTTTCTTCAACTGAATAGTTTTTTTTTCTTTCAAAGCAAAGTAAATGTATTCAAGGCTGAAAAAAATAAAACAGACTATTTGTATTTTATTTGATGTAGCTAGATAGCCTTGAAATACCTAGACAACACGCTATCATGCATAAATGCACCCTGCGATAAGGCACAGTATTGAAGTGTGGGTACAAAGCACAAACTGTAATAGAGCTCGAGGATAGCATTCAATGTTAATGGCACTGCAATGCATGGCAGTTCATGTGCTACTGCAAACAAAGGTGTAAATGGGCTCAGAATTTTTTACTAAAGCAATGAATGTAAACCACATTAAAGAAGAGTATATTTTGTTTGGAAAGTCTCAAGGGATATATTCTTACATAATACACCATCTCCCTCTTTGATTAATAACAGTCAATTTTAAAGAAGAATTTGTGGGATTTCGAGGTGTCATAAAATAAAAAATGATAATTCAATTTTTTAAAAAAATATATAATTATTTTATTAATACAAAACACATATAGTGGACACGAGACAAAAAATAGGTGATTTACACATAATGATCATGGTACATTACATTACAAAATTGTTTTGAGTGTATGCTCTACATGTTTCGCCTTTATAGATTCGGCTTCTTCAGGAGCTTTTAAACACCAATTTTGCATTTGTTAGTAACTGAAAACAGAGAAAGACATCAGAAAAAAAAAATATATATATATGCACTGTGCAGACTGTCCTACCTCCCCACTCCGTCCACCCTCTATTTTTAAGGGAAGCAGGGCAGTGTGCACACTTGAAAAACATAATTTATTTGCCAATACATAACAACATTGGCCTGGCTACTATGTCATCCTAAGCCCTCACCTTAATACCAGAGATTTAGGAAAGAATATACAGAGCCACGGACACTTTTGAAAGACAGCCTTCCAGGAGGGTATTGACAAGCCACAGAGGAGGTAAGCCACTGATGAGTAAAAAGGAATATTGTATTATAAACATATTGTATTTGTTTCTGTCACTTACTTGTCTTTAAACTAATTAGATTGATTTCAATTTAGATTTTAAACCACCTTTTAGATATTATAATGGATAGACCTGTTTTACAATAATTACCTGGACTCAATGTTTGACTTTGCCTAATACGTTCATATTGACTCTATATTAATCATAATTACCAAATTGGCAAATATTTTTATATATATTCTATTTGTATTGTTATTCGATAAGAAAAAGAAGGGGGGTAGTCTCAATGGTGGAGAAATAAACCCCTCCAAATATTCAAAAGCAATAATATTGATGCAACTCAAATCTGTGAGTCCAATAATTTGCTTTTAATGCACTGCAATAATAGGAGGAAGAGAGAAATCTTCCCCCAAAAAAATATATTTGCTGTAAAACAGCAAACCTATTTAATATATCTATTATGAATTAATACACTGCAATAATAGAAGAGAGAGAGAAATCTTCCCCCAAAGATATATTTGCTGTGAAGCTGTACATCTATTATAAATTATATTTATTTTGATGTTTAGTAATACCTGAGAAGTTCTCAATGAAAAGTAGCCAGTGTTGTTTTCCACTCCAAGCAGGGCTGGTGCAAGGACTTTCGACACCCTAGGCGAAACCTCATTTTGCCACCCCCTTTGGCTCCACCCCTGACTCCACCCCCTTTGCCCTGTCCATGTATACAATGGAGGTGGAGATTTTTGCAGCACCTCTCTACCCATTTCTTTAGCCATGGTCCACAGGCCTGCACCTTTGCCCCTGGACCCTCCTCATTTTAGCAGCCTGATGTGCTGCCAGCCGCGGCTCTCCAGTGACAGGAGTGATCGATGCAGACCAGTGACAGATCAACAGCGGCCAGGCACCCTGGGCGGCAGTGGCACCCTAGGCGGCCGCCTACTCTGCCTAGTGGTAGAGCCGGCCCTGACTCCAAGAAACACTTCCGGAGTTTTGTACAAATAGCTGGATACAAGAGCTTTTCAACTTGGTCTGGTCTTTCTGAAAATTCAGTCAGCTGCAGCAATGACATATAGGAAAGCCTTATATTTATCATTTTTCTCACTAGGTTTCTAATTTAGGCAGAGAGTCCCAGGTTGTAGTAAAACAGGATATAATCTTTTACCTTTAACTTGTGATGTGTCCGCTCATCAGAACCCGCAGCAATGCACCATGCTGCCAGCTACTCCGGAGTTATATACCCCCTCCAAACAAGCGGCGTCTGACGTGACCGCTCGTTTGCGGACGCTTATTGGGTACTCTTCCAGTGCCTCCCATCTATTTCTATTGGTTCAAAAGATTCTGGCCAACCGCACAGAGCCTGTGTGATCAGCGTGTTTGCGCATGTGCAAAGCACAGGCGTGAAGCTGTAGCGGCCATCTTAAGTAGTCCTTTTACATAGGAAGTTTTTCACAAGGTACAAATAATATGCCCATATACTATCGGTGGTTAAATTAGGTAGGTACAGCCAAAAAGCGGCATTTATCCTACAAGGCAACACCAAAGCCAACAGATCTTTGCAAATAGTTCTTTTAAATAGGAAGTTTTTCCACAAGGTACAAGCAATATGCCCATATACTATCCGTGGTTGAATTAAGTAGGTGCAGCCAAAAAGCGGCATTCATCCTGCAAGGCAACAGCAAAGCCAACAGATCTTTGCAAGAGTTAACCTTTTGCTCAAAAATTGAATCTGTTAATCAAGAAAGGAAGAATTTTGGAAAAAATGCTCCGCATTAATATTATAGCCTCCAGGTCCCAAAACCAAAAAAATCGTTAAAAAATAACTGATTAATTGATTATATTTGTATTAGTGCCTCTACCTATTTGATTTGGATCATCTTAAAGGCATTGTAGTTTAAGAGATGGGATGGATCTAGTAGTACAAATGGCACCCCAATTGATCCCACCAATCTAAGGTGGGGATTGAGGTGCCCTGGGCGTCCGTGCGGCTTGTCTACCAACCCCAGGGTCTGCTCCAAAAAATTGCTCTGCTCCTTCCAAATAACTCCGGCAAGGGGAGGGCCATCTTTAACAAGGCAATCAGCACATCTAATAAATTTCTTAACAATACAACAAATAATAAACAAAAAACAAAATTACATAGTTACAGAAATATAATATAATAGAAGAAAAACAGAAAATAAGATCTTTCCCTAGGAAAAAGGAAAAAGAAGGAAAAATAGATAATTCACATAGCTTAGCCATCTAATCAAGGTTATGTGACCAGTCCTGCATGCGGGCCCCCCCCAGCATCAGTTTTCCCCAGCATTGGGGTCTCCCCATTAGCAAGAAACTCCCCTTTATTTTTAAAGAAAGGGTTTGAAACTACAGGCTTCATTTAATCCTGGATATCTAGTAGCCGAGTGGTTATAAATCCATTTGACCTCTCTCTGTAGAAGTAATTTGTCCACATCACCTCCCCTCTCACTGGGGGGGATATATTCTAGGGCAAAAAACTTCATCAATCGTGAATCAAAACTAAGTGCTAACTACTTCAAAAAACGGGATCTTATATAGGGGGGGTCACTCTCCCCTCCACTACACCTGTTTAATGAAGATGTCTCTCTCCAGTTTACCTAAATATTGGTGAGCCGATGATCTATAGGTCCTAATTTACTTCGGACATCAAAGTTTGGGAAAGAAATTTTTATTTCCCCTCAAAGAACGATTACCCCTCTGGGGTTACGACCCCTTTTGACTACGACCCCCCCCGGGCGTACGTCCTGACCAGTGTATTGGAACTAATCTACCGATTCGATACACTTAATAGATAAAAAGGAAGAAAAAGGAAAAAGGATCCCTTTCT
>BLSH010050119.1:1175347-1197982 GCA_018402905.1 Glandirana rugosa
TCTCTAATTTCTGCTATCTGTCCTCAGAGCAACAGCACAGACAGCAGTAGTAAAGTAATCTATCTCAGGATGCAGGATCAGGTCTTAAAATGTCTCAAATCTGTCCCTCATGCAGTCAGCTACCTTTCCCTACACTAACCCAAGGAGCATGTGACTGCAGCACTGTGACTCCAGCTTATAAAGAGGCTGGGTCACATGATGCACTGGCCAATCACAGCCATGCCATTAGTAGGCATGGCTGTGATGGCTGCTAAGGGCAAACCAGTGAAACGCTTGTTGATTGGCTGCCCTGCAGCTTCTCAACACGTGGAGTAAAATAGCAGAACCCCGGACCGAACCCGAACGATTTTTGAAATGTCCGGGTCCGGGTCCGTGCCACGGACACCCGAAAGTTCGGTACGGACCCGAACGTTACAGTCCGGGTTCGCTCAACACTACTCCTCAGTCAGTTGCACTATAGTGGAGTTAGCAGAGGAGGAGGACAGGGGTGCATTGCCAGCATTTGCAACCCCCCTCAACTGCCTAGAGCCTGTTCTTATGCTAGTATCACATTGGAGGAGGAAGCAGTATAGCTTTTTTTTTTTTGCAGCTTCAGATAGCAGCTGCTGCCTCCTGGAGCTGCACTGTCTAGCCACTGTACAATATTTGTGACTATACTCCTGTTTTATGTTTTAAGATTAAATCTGCCTTTTTTTTCCTCTTATATTGGAGCTTAATCAAGCGGCATACATACTGAACAGCAACTGAACAGTAATTGCGGTTATTGTCTCTCAGATAATACACTTCAAATATATTAATAGTAAAAAGGTCAGGTCTGAGCATGTAAGCCCTTTACAAATTAGTCTAGAATGGGTGACTGGGGACAAAGAGAAGGCACATTTAACATTACGTTAACCCTTTCATGTCTAGGCCTTTTCTGACATTTGTTGCATAAAAGTTAAAATCTTTATTTTTTGCTACAAAATTACTTAGAACCCCCAAACATTATATACCTATATATTTTTTAGCAGAGACCCTAGAGAATAAAATGGAGATCACTGCAATATTTTATGTCAAACGGTATTTGTGCAGCGGTTTTTCAAACACAATTTTTTTGCAAAAAAGACACTTTCATGAATTAGAAAAAAAAACCAGTAATGTTATATGTTGTATAATGTGAAAGATGATGTTACGCCGAGTAAATAGATACCTAACATGTTATGCTTTGAAATTGTGCAAGCTCATGGAATGGCGGCAAACTACGGTACTTAAAAATCTCCATAGGCGACACTTTAAACATTTCTACAAGCTACCAGTTTAGAGTTACAGAGGAGGTCTTGTGCTAGAAATATTGCTCTCACTCTAGTGATTGTGGTGATACCTCACATGTGTGGTTTGAACACCACTTACATTTGCAGGCGCGACGTATACCCGCTTCTGCGCACGAGCACGGAGGGACGGGGCACTGTAAATGTTATCTCAAGAAAGCCAATCCCCTGCTCTAAAAAACGGTACTGGGGTGATACCTGCTGTTGCAGGGTATAACCCCTTCAAGCCGAGGCCGCTTATTTACCCCCTTTTTTACCCCTTCATTGTCATGAAGGGGATAAATACCTTCTTCAAATCCGTGTATACAAAGGAGCATGGGGGGCTCATGTCCAGAACGGGGATGGTATTGACACAGCCCCAAATGCTCCACAGTGGCTCAAAAGTTATATGGTCCAGAAATATTTAGACAGCATAAAGGTAAATAAAGCACCTGGAGCAGATGGCATATACCCACAGATCCATAAAGAATTGAGCGTTGTCATTTCAAAGCCATTGTTTCTAATTTTTAGGCTCTTTACTGCCTGGGATAGTACCACTGGTTTGGCGTAAGATGAGTTCTTGCTAGAAAAAAAAATATTTTAAGCAACAGACAGCATGAATTCATGAAAGACAGAAGTTGTCAGACAAATCTGATTTCTTTTTATGAGGAGGTAAGTAAAATCTTAGACAAAGGAGTGGCTGTGGACGTGGTATACTTGGATTTTGCAAAGTCATTTGACACCGTTCCCCACACACGGCTAATGTGTACGGTAAAGTCCACAGGCCTGGAAAAATCAACTTGTAAATGGAAAACTAGCTAAAGGACAATATTCAGAGAGTGGTGGTTAGTGACTCATACTCTGAATGCTCTAGGGTTGTTAGTGGTGTACCCCAAAGTTCAGTGTTGGGACCCTTACTTTTTAATTTCTTTATAAATGATATAGGGTCTGGGATTAAAAGTACAATTTTAGACTTTGCAGATGACACCCAGCTATGCAGTGGAATAACGTTGATACAGAATGTCTCCAACTTTCAAGCTGAGGTCAATGCACTGTTTAATTTGGCAACTGTGTGGCAAATTAAGTTTAATGTTCATAAATGTAAAGTTATACATATACACTTAGGGGATAAGTATATGCATGCATCATACATACTAGGGGGAGTGCAAATGGGGGAATCAATGGTGGAGAAGGATCTGGGGGTTTTGGTAGATCATAAACTTATTAATGGCATGCAATGCTAAGCAGCGGTTTCCAAACTGAGCAAAATCCTTTCTTGAGAGGTATAGACTCCAGAGAGAGAGATATAATTCTGCCCCTGTACAAATCATTAGTAAGACCTCATCTGGAATATGCAGTTCAGTTTTGGGCACCAGTTCTCAAAAAGGATACCAAACTGATAAGAGGCATGGAGGAGCTCAGCTATGAGGAAAGATTAGAGGAACTGAATTTATTCTCTCTTGAGAAGAGGAGATTTCATTTGTGTGCAGTGTTGCATGACCGCGCAATCGTCAGTTAAAGTAGCACAAGGCATGTTTTAATAAATGCTGATGTCAGAGGGAGATCTCAGCCCCTCCTTCAGTAGACTTGGATCGGAGGTGTAGAGCAACAGTGAGTCACGTGACCGGCCTAAAGATAGCTCTAAAAAGAAATTTACATGCCTCATTTTAATAAAAGACTTATACAGTGTGGTATGCCTAGCTATAATAGAGGGCCTGGCAGTGAGTTACAGTTTTGTGTTAGCAACCACTTTAAGGCACCATAGCAAATCATTACAGCATATCATATTGCACATCTAAAACACAATTCATCACCAAGATCATTGTTTGACATAGTTCATGGTACTTCTGTATTGGCTTTGTTTATTTGGCAATCAAAATATAACATGCAAAATGCACTGGCTGCGAAGAATTGCTATAAATCACATTATTTTATTTCTTTTGATCCCTATGCAAGTTGTTCATGTGCCTGGTAAACCACCTAAAATGTTTTCATTTAGCTTGGTAATATGCTGAAATTGAAAAATTCAGCAGTGACTGTGTTGTGTTATGCCTGGATGCTATAAGAGTCATTAGGGAAACATTCTAGAGACACAGAAAGGAGGAGGCTGGTTTACAGTGTGGTGTAAATAAATGTACAGTATATGGTATAAACTAAATGGTACACAGAGGTTTTATTTATGAATAATATTTTATGCCAGGACAGGAGGTAGGACTAAGGTGGCAAATTTACACGGAGGAATAAAAGGGTTACCTTTCTTTAATTAAACTATAACTTTAGAGTGGAGAGGGATTAGAGCACCTGTCTGTTTTTTATGCCTGTCTATGGCCCCGTTAAGGAGATTCACCCTCTCTATTTGTCCTGCTTACTATTATCACTAGAAGTAAAAGAATATACCAAATTTTGCGAGTATAACCAGAATAGGGGGGCACTTCGAATGGGGAAACTAGTTCTGGTGACAACCAGGAATTCCCTCATTTTGCAAGGATTTTTTTTCTCAATTTCTGTTTTAGATATATGACAAGAAATTAAAGAAAATCTCCACAATTAGATACAAATGGGAAAAACTGATGGATTATAATCCTCCCCTACTCTATGCAAAATTTTAAAAAAAGTATTGTTTTAAATTCTACTTTAAGTTACCATGCATCTCTTAAGAATCAAAAGGAGAAAGCAATAGTTTGGCACAGTTAAAGCGCCTTAAGGGTACATGTATCAAATCTGGGAAAAATTATAAAGCCCATAGGAGCTGTTTTAAATAAAGTACATATCAAAGTATATAAAGTATCAAGCCTTAAAGTGTTACTAAACCCACAAGAGTAAAATCAGTCTGTATATGCAGTAAAGCATGCTTGTTATACTCACAACGCAGTCTAAGGGATTAATCATCTGCATTGTGTAAAAAGGCTGTTTGATCCTGTATGCACAGACCCTTCTCTTCTTGCATTGTTTCCAAAACATGTCCGGATAAACAGAGTTACCGGAGTCGCGCTGCACATACTCAGTTTGGCGTGTATTGCTAGAGAGGTTTTTTTTTCTTGGGAGGGTGCATGTGATCAGCACAGGATCAATCAGTACTGTCCAGATAGAGGATCAGGGGTCTTGCATCCTGATAGGCCAGCCAACGCCTCCTACAAGTTTTAACCAGATACTGATAGAAATCACAAGACTGGAATATACTGCTGATGAGAAAAGGTATGATATAGTGAATGCAGAGTCCTGGGCTTAGTAACACTTTAAGTGAGCTAATGTGTACGTTTTGCTTATAGGATTTAATTACAAAATAAAGGGATTTTACATTTGCACTCATCTTTACCTTTGATCATTTTGGAGTCCTAATTTCCATGACCACTCTTGCATTATCTTGTGACAAGTACAGTGGATTAGCATAATGCATGCAGACTCTCGCAAAAAATAAATAAATAAATAAACTTGTTATTAAAAGGATAAACTATTTTTTTATAACAATCACCTTTTTTTTTATATTACATATCCTGAAGCCTGAAAGAGCTCTATGCAAATTGAAATAAATTGTTCTATACTACGTTGTACTAAGCATATATTTGTGTTATAAATTAGGTGACATTTATGCATAGATGGATTCGGGACCATACATAAAATATTTGCCTGATTCTGCCCAATTCTGCACTTTTAATGAGGAATAAAATCCTTCCTTTTTAATTTTGACAGAAGTATGTAAATGCCCTGTTTCCAAAAGGCTATGCTGAACTCCATGGGGTCTTCATGAAAGGCAAAATGAATTGAGGGTATCTAGTACTAGATACTGTTGCTTGGTTTTAGCTAGTAATTTCAATTTCAACAGCTCCTTAATATAAAACACTATTCTATAATACTTCCTGTAGCAATATAGCCAAATGCCATGTTAAATTATCCCCTCACTAGTTGGCAATAAAAGATGAAATATGATTGGTTATATTAGGCACCCAACTATATCGTTATCTCAGTGCAGCGCTGTCTTCTGTTATGTGATCAAAATAACAAATTCCATCAATAAGATATTCACTTAAATAACATGAATAATGTCCGTCTTTATAAATGGATGTCATTAATCAATCAGTAAGTGTTGTATAATCCTCCTATGTATGACTATGTGGAAAATAAAACAGCGCTTGCTAATATGAATTTACCACCAACATGTGCAAACAACACAATAGATTATTATGTTCCATCAAGTTATCAAGTGATATAAACAACAAGGATGACTTATGTCAAAAAATGTTAAAATGTAATATAAAAGTCCCCAAAAAGTCTTTATCAAACAATTATGAAAAATTCCAACAAATAACGTGATTCCAAAGGAAGAAAAATCCACCACATGCAACATGCTTCTAATAATGTCACTTCTGATGATGAAACGCATCAAGCTGAGACGCATGTCACATTATACAACGCTCAGGTGAAACGCATGTTCATCCCACTAGCACGGGCTTTGCTGTTTCCACGGGTTTCCTATGTAAAGTAATATAGGTACATGCAGGAGCCTCATAAAGAGTTTTTATCTATTTTAACTTGTTTGGAATGCACTACCCATGGAGGGTTTTGAATAAAGCCATTTTTTACGGAATTGCACCATGAGGAGCTTGTTTTTATCCTGCATTGGAGACCCTTGAGTTTTCTTCAGAGGACAGTCCTCCTATGTAGTCTAGGTGGCTCAAAGCATCAGTGCTGATATATTAATATGCTAAAGATGTTATTCATATCCTAATTAATTCATACAAATTGATTGATTAATGTGCAATCCATATATTTCACTTGTGATTGTTCTACCAATTGTAGTGTTCTTCCCTTCAAATATATATACCCTCACCTCCAGTATTTGACCCAAATTAATGTTAAGTCAAATAACACCTTTCCAGGGAAACCAGGTAGGTGAAAGTTCAGATGTTTCTCCATATCAAATTATCTCAGGAATTCAATCTATCTCTATCCTCCTTCATCATATCATATTTCTTCAACCAAAGCTCAAATGAACATAGAGTATCATAGCGTAAAACATTTTCCAATAATATTTATTAAAAAGTAAATTGAAAATTAAAATTTAACCAATTTTTTTTACATTTGTTGGTTACAAGCTAAAACCTGTTTTTTTTTGCTAGAAAATTACTTAGAAACATTATATATTTTTTTCAAACACCCTAGAGAATAAAATGGGGATCGTTGCAATACTTTTTGTCACACGGTATTTGCGCATCGGTCTTTCAAGCATGATTTTTTTGGAAAAATTTACATTTTTTGAGTTAAAAAATAAGACAACAGTAAAGTTAGCCCAATTTTTTTGTATATTGTGAAAGAGGATGTTACGCCGAGTAAATAGATACCATACATGACACGGTTGAAAATTGCACGCACTCGCAGAATGGCGACAAAGTCCGGTACCTAAAAATTTCCATAGGCAACACTTTAAAAAATTTTAACGGTTACCAGGTTAGAGTTGCAAAGGAGGTCTTTTGCTAGAATTATTTCTCACACTTTGGCGATCGCGGCGATACCTCACATGTGTGGTTTGAACACCGTTTTCATATGCAGGCGCGTCTTACGTATGCGTTTACTTTGCTGCGCAAGCTCACGGGGAAGGTGGCGCTTAAATTTTTTTTTTTGTTTAATTTAATTTATTTTTAACACTGTTCCTTAAAAAAAAAAAATTCTGATCACTTTTATTGCTATCACAAGGAATGTAAACATCCCTTGTGATAGTAATATATGGTGACAGGTACACTTTTTGGAGGGCTGGGGCCCCATCCCTCCTTTGCACTTCACAGTATTCAGATTGCCAAAACTGAGATTCTGAATAGAGTTGAGCGGACACCTGGATGTTCGGGTTCGGCGGGTTCGGCCGAACTTCGCGAAAAAGTCCGGGTTTGGTACCGAACTTGACTCGAACTTTACCCCGGACCCTGAACCCCATTGAAGTCAATGGGGACCCAAACTTTTTGGCACAAAAATGGCTGTAAAAAAGTCCTGGCAAGTGCTAGAGGGCTGCAAAAGGAAGTAAAATGGGGGAAAGAGTAGGACAAGGGCCCTACAAAAAAATGGGGATAGGGAAAATAACTTAAAATCAAATAAAAAAATAAAAATGGGAAGGGGGGGTGGATGTGGAGTAGGAGCCTAGAGGTTGACTAGGCCGTGACCGTGGCAGTGTAAGTGATGATTTTAGAACAAAAATCTGTCCCTTACAGCAACAGCAGGAACCTGACCCTATAGGAGTAGGCAATGCTTTTAGAACAATAACCTGTCCCTTACAGCAACAGCAGGAACCTGACCCTATAGGAGTAGGCGATGATTTTAGAACAATAATCTGTCCCTTACAGCAACAGCAGGAACCTGACCCTATAGGAGTAGGCGATAATTTTAGAACAATAGTCTGTCCCTCAAAGTAGTAGACTCTACCTTGTCCAGAATCAGATCGTTCTGTAATGCAGGATGAGATCTGCAATCTGTCCCTCAAAGCAGTAGTAGTAGTAATCTCTACCTAGTCCAGAATCAGATCGTTCTGTAATGAAGGATGAGATCTGCAATCTGTCCCTCAAAGCAGTAGTAGTAATCTCTACCTAGTCCAGAATCAGATTGTTCTGTAATGCAGGATGAGATGTTATTATATCTGCAATCTGTCCCTCACAGCGCCGGCAGCATCCTCTCCCTACACTAGCCTGAGAGCATGTGACATGCAACACTACGTGACTCTGGCTGGGTCATATGATGCACTGGCCAATCACAGCCATGCCATTAGTAGGCATGGCTGCGATGGCTTCTAAGGGCAAACCAGTGAAATGCTTGTTGATTGGCTGCCCTGCAGGTATTCAACAGGTGGGAACAAATATCCGAACCCCGAACCCAAACTTTTTTTCAAATGTCCGGGTCCGGGTCACGGACACCCCAAAGTTCGGTACGGACCCAAACTTTATAGTTCGGGTTCGCTCAACTCTAATTCTGAATACTGTCATTTTTTTTAAATTGGCGCCGTTAGCCACCGAGTAAACTGTAAGTGAAGTTGTGACGTTGCTTCCGGAATTAGTCAAAGGAGACCTGATCAGAGCTGATTCCGGCTTCTGTCAGGTCTCCTTCTAGCCGGCGGAAGTGCCGGATCATCGCTCCAGTCTCCTGGTGGGACGGGAGGCCGGAGAAGAGTGGCGGAAGGGTGGCAGGAGGGGGGAGATGTCCCCTTCCGCCCCCTGGGATAATGGCCGAGCGGCTCCTGAGCCGGATCGGTCGTTATCCCCGGATAGCCGACTGTCCACTCTAAAAAATGATACCGGGATATAGCCTGCAGTTGCAGGCTATATCCCGGTACAGCCACTCAAAACCAGCAACCGCATATTTACGGTGCTGGTTGGGAAGTGGTTAAAAGAGCAAATCTGATGCACTGCAGACAAAAAGCCTCTCTAGACACTCACAAGATGGCGTATTGCAAACTTCCTGCAATGCAGCTTGACATCATCAGCCCTGCCCTAAGCGTTACATCACTAAACATGTGACATCATCAGGGGAACCACATATATTAGGCATCCGCCCCTATTTTTCCTTAATTTTAGTTTTCATCAGTCACGTTCAATAGAACTGAGGACTTAAAATCTAAATTTAGTCAACATAAAATCTATATTTAGTCAACAAAATCAGCATAAAGGATGTCACTTACTATTAATCTGAGGCGTCTCCTGTACTGCTGGCTCTTGGATTCCTTGAAACTTCATCCTCAAATGCTCCCCTACCCCCGCTGCTGTAACCTTTCAATCATCCACCAGTAAACTAGAAGCACAAGGGACTCATCAGATAAATAGTAAACTATACACTATATACTAGTCACAACGGCATCAGTCTCTACCATATTCTGTTGGAACTTAGATGGTAGTGGTGTTCAAAGGTCCAAGGTGTTGGATCAACAAGGCAGATTGGGACCCATATAAAGGCATCTACCAGAGGGTGGTAGAGCAGTGGTTGGCAGGCATTAAGGAGACAATATGAATGCTGATTTTTTTTCCAGTTCTTAAAGTTAAATGGGGATTTAATTTGTGAATACTGCACCATAATTGTGAGCCTAATAATTGGTTCATTGTTGTGGCATGGCCCAATTCACTTGGCTGAACAGGATGAAGGGTATATATTTTTTACCACAATCTTGAAGCAAAGTGTGGGTGTGGCATGTGTAAGGCTCTGAGTGGCTACAAGTTTAAGTGGGTGGTCAGAGGGTGGTTAAACTGCAGTTAAACAACCTGTTTTTATTGCTAATGGTTGCTTGTATCAATGAGGCATAAAAGATACAATGAGACAATAAAAGAATAGCACACTTCCCAACAATATGATATTTTAGAAGTGTACATTTGCCACTAGATATTGTAAGTAGTTTTCCTGTGACTTATTTTTTAATTGTAAAATTGTCCTTTTTAATAATGTAACCATACCCATACTTCAAAACATCTGACAATAAAATTAAACAACAGCACCATACAAAAGCAGGATTTTTTTTCCACGTGGATGGAATTGATTGGCAACCTAACCAAATGCTGAGATTCCTGTTTTTAAGAAAGCGGTTGTTTTTGACCAGGTTTGCATGCAAGAAGTTGTTTTTAATTTAAACAGTTTTAAAATAAAAGCTTATTTTAGGTTGTTATACCTTTTATTATGGTATATGAGGTTTACTTGTATAGAGTGTACTGCAAAACTGTAGAGTGTATAATGTATTGTTGCTCTCTCTTTTCATTTGAAAGTCACTTCTATCCTGTATCGTGATATATGTTATTCTTTGTATTTTGGATAGGTTGTTTTCAGTGCTGAAATCTCTGCACTGAGCTAATGTTTTTCCAGCATCCCCCATCTCCCTCTCCAAAGCAAAATTATATTTATAGACAATGTAATGGGTGTTACTTTGTATAGATAACAGTGGTGGCCGATGTTTATTTGGGGGGGTGAGGCGGCAAACGATCTACCCAATTTCACCCCCACCAACCCTCGGTTGGTCGGGTTTACGGATGGCACCCTCCCCGGTCGGTCGGGTCATGGGCCGCACCCCCCCAGGTTGGTCAGTCAGTAGGCCGGGGCACCGCACTTACCCCATCTCGTGGGCAGTGCTCTGGGCGGCGGGCAGTGTTGACTTCGCTCCGGGCTATTCTCTCTGGCTGCTTCCTTGCTTCCCCTGCATCTCCTCCCTCCTCCTCCTGGTGGCCAATCCAATTGGATCTCCTTTTGACCAATCGGGTGACAGATCTTATGACCCACTTCCTGATTGGCCGGGGGGGAGAATCAGTGTTACAATAGTGAATATTTATTCACTTGTGTCACACAACTGGGTGGGCTTTGGGCACAGTGCTCAGCTCCCCGAGCCCATCCTTTTTTGAAGCCTGTTAGAACCTTTGGCTCTAATCACGTGCTTAAAAAAAACCCTCCATTGGTCCATTGGAATCCATGCGTCTGGTGCCCTGCATGTAGATCAGGGGGCTGGACACATGGATAGGGTGGGCGGCGCCCATGCGCCCCTAATGTAGCCCACTTAAATAATGTTTGTCATAATTAACACCTCATTAAAGAGGTGGTTTTTGCACAACTCTCTGTTAACCCTATAGACTGTATTGTGGGATAAATCTGGGAGGGGGGGTAGCAGTTTCCTGGAGGTGCCACATATGACACCAATAATAGATTAAATTATTAAATAATTAGGATTCTATGTATAAAAAAAACACTTTACGAATGTCTCAGCATTTTGTCAAAATTGATGAATATTGCCTATAATGTTTACAAACTGAGGTTATTACACATATCACAAACAATACAGATATTATTCATTACTTTCATATGAATGATGAGATATTTGCAGAGGCATTTTTTGTACATAAACCTCTAGGTGTACATCTGTTCCTACCCACTCTGCTACACTTTACAACTAATGTGTTTTCAGAGCAGGGAAACAGTTTAATGCATCATGGTAGCTGAGGTTTTTATGTTGATTCATACCTTCTTAGGTATGCCATGCTGTAAGCGAGGGGTTGCCATATGCAGGTTAAAAAAAAAAATTTTACAAAAAACTTGTTTCTTTTCTATGTCACAAAAAATATTGTTTTATGATAGCGTGGATCATATCATTTTTAAAATTATAACAATGGTAACCATTACAAACAAACTCACCTTGACTTGGGATCAACTGCGCTTGTAATCTATTTAAACACTGTAATATATTTAACAGAAAACTGAAGAGTAAGAATAGATGTCTTCTTTCCAGTTGAGCTGCGCTTCTATAAACTTTGTATGCTTCAGTGTGTTATGCTATAATTCAAGTAAAACTGCATTCAAGAGTAAAAGTATGAAATGACTGCATTTGCTATGCAATTAATAGGTCAAAAACTGTGATCATATATTTTAGTTTATCCTTTGCAAATGCTCAGCAGCTTACTAAGGTTATTGTGTTTTCACCCTAAGTACTAAAATCCCATCATTGTGCCTTGTCCTAGTATAGCTGCTCCCACAAACATTTTTGCTCATTAAGGGTTGTGCAGAGTCATAAAATGTCCACCGGCATCTTAAATTAAATAAAAACAAAAAATATATGCAATCAATAAAGAATAAAATAGTTTGCATCTAAGTAAGTACATTTTTGATATTGTCAATTCAATTTTAAATGTATATGTATTTCCCATTTATTGTTTAGTTTCCTAGCACTGCACTTTCAGTCTTATCTACAAAACATTTTAACACTTATTAAATTACAATGAAAAAGTTTAAACTGCTAGAAAACTGCTTTGTCTGTATTTCATTTTATTGTCATGCTAATGCTTGTCGCTGCCTATTTTCTTCACAGCAGTATCAACAACAAGCCGTGCTTTGATTGTGGAATTCACACATATACTATGTTATACCATGAATGAGTCATAAGTACCCAAGAATTAATATTTGAATACAAAAATGTACCATATAGCTAAAGAGTATGGATGAGTCAAATGCAACTGGGTTTGGTTTGAGGCAGGTTCACAGAACATGTCTAAAGTTCAGGGGCTGAATCTGAACTACACTGATGTCATGAGGAGCTGAATGTTAAAAAAAAAACAGTAATGACCTTTTTCAAGGCTAATAGGCAAGAGATTGTCAAACAAATGGCATGGGGGAGCTGGGTACTGTCCTTGAGGACAAGTACCAAAGAAAAAAAGAATAATAAAAAACCTATATTCCTATTTAATAGGGAGCAGCAATTTTAATAATACTTTAAGGTCAACATTAAAAAAGCAAAATGCAAAATTGCAAATTCTCTAAATAACATGCCTGAGGCTGCCCTTAACTTGCCTATGAAGTGGCACATCTTTACAATGTAAAAAACTGCTACAGCAAACCTGACATTTACAAAGAGAAAGATGCAGTTTAAATTGCTGGCAAATGATAGTTTTGGTCACATTTCTTCTGTAATTCTGTATGTATTAAACAGCCTGGCATTCCCTTCATCTATACCAGATCTTTCTTCTAGATGCGCATCTGATCTTTCTTCTAGATGCGCATTTCTTCTAGATGTGCATCTGACAAAAAATGTCATAGGGTTCCCTAAAATATACAAACACCAGACCTTTATCCTTGATGAGGGTCTGATATGGATGTCAAGAGGGACCCCACTCAAAAAAAAGGGAATGGGGTACCCATAATATTCATACCAGACTGTTCATGTTTGCTGTAAAGTTTAAGAGGAACACACAAAAAAGAAGGAAAGAAAGAAAAGCTTAGAGTCCCCACCAGAAATCCATACCAGACCTGCAGTCTGGCAAACCAGGAAAGAAGCCTCCCCTCCTTATCCATACCAGGCTACATTCTCTCAACATTGCAAAGAACCTTGTCTCCAAATTGATGAGGACAAGGACCTCTTGCCCACTAGCATGGCTCATAAACAATAAAAGGGAACCCAGATACCCCAGATACCAGGCCCCTTCATGTGCCCCTACTCATTCACACTAAAAAGTGAACAGTAAATAAACACATTTACATGATATTTGATGAGTCTTTTACCAAAAAAAAAAAAAAACAAATAAATATGTCCCATAATGTACATCCAATCCTAGTGATGTTATCCAGTGATGCAGATCCACTTCAATCACAATTAACAATATTCACAAAAAGGAAAATCCCACCGACCAATGGAAACATTAGATCCCATCGCTGTCTTGTGCTGAATGACATCTCCTGGGGCCACATTGCTAAAAGTAAATCTAAGGAGGGGTCCCCTAGGTGCTGATGCCATATTTGGCTGGGTTCATTGCCATGGAGCCATATTTGGTCAACAATGCCATACTTTTTGGGGATTCCTGGACAGTAATGCATGGGGCCAGGTGACAGGAAACTGTCATTTATAATAGCAGCAGAAATACTGCTACTATATATAATATTGGGCTCCCGTGAAACGAATTTCCAAATTTCAGATGGAACCTTGAGCTCATCTCTAATAAAGAGCTCAAACAACCATGATGTGCATCTAATATAGTCATATAATCAGCATTTTATAGTGACTTTATGCCACTACTTGACACATGCATACATATGCAGAAATTTTAGTTTTTGATCTTTTGAGTACACCGCCTCTATTCATTCTCACCTTAAATGAGGCAATGGAAGCTTTTCCTGCTTTACTTCTGCAATATGTCAGTCATCATAACATACTCCATAATCTGTTAAAACTCACAAAGCATTACATTATTAACATCGGCTAAAGTTCATTTGTACCTTTATTTGAAAAAAAAAAAACAGATAGATGTCTTCCATGTGTGCAAACAAGAAATCCCACACATGCGTACATCATCGCTTGGGTATCTGTGGTATCAGTGATGCAAAATCACTACTCTCATAGAATCTTCTGCTGAGGAACAGCTTACATTGTTCCAGTATTATGATCCCCTTGTTTTAGTATTTCACTGATGCTGAAAATGAGAGAACTGGGCTAAGACCCCGTACACATTATTATATTTTCTGCAGATATTTGTCTTCAGATTTACCAAAAACATGTAGTGTAAGGGCCTGCCTGATTGCATACAAATTGAAACTCTTAAGGTTTGACCTCACATTATATGGTTTTGGTAAATCTAAAGGAAAAAATCTGCTAATAAAATAAACTAATAGTGTGTATGGGGTCTAAGAGTTATTTCCTCTTCTCATTTTTAATGTAAAACAAGGCTCTAAGTAACATTTGTAGAGGGAGTTAGGTTTTTCTTGTAATTCTGAGTAAAGTGAGTTTTTTTTTTTGTGCTGATTGAGGTTTTTTTTTTCTGTAATAACAAACTTCACAAAGTTGAGTCCCTAACTAACAGAAACTGTTTTAGTATATTTGCATTTGTACTAGATCATAGATAGATTTGCTAATCCTTTGAGAAAACATTTTACAATTCAATAATTTAATTTAACATTAAACAAGCTTTCTTCACTTTAATACACCAAAGCTGTACTTAAACGTACTTATTTTCTCTTGCAGGAATGCAGTGGAGGAACACAAAAAACTCTATGCCATTTATGACAAAAGGTATGTTGTTTGCAATGTATACTTTTTACCAGACAAATGTTTGTGGTATATAGAAAGTTTAGTTAAAGCGGTTGTATACCTGGAAAAAAAAACCCTGTAAGGCAAAGTCATAATTAGCTAGTATACTAGCATACTAGCTCATTATGAAATACTTACCTCAGAACGAAGCTCCAGCAGGGCTGCCCGGTCCATGCAGAGGGAGCAGACATCTTCGCTGCATGGATTCTTCTGGGTTTGTGGCTCCAGCGCTGTGAGTGGCTGAAATGGCGAAATGTCAGTCCCGCGCATTCACGTGGGAGCATGTCTTTCCGGCAGACTTTCCGGCAAGGCCCTATGCACCGAGCCTTTGCCAGGACATCACGGCGAATGTGCTGTGACGTCAGCGGCTGCATGTAAGTGGAATATCTCCTAAACCGTACAGGTTTAGGAGATATCCATTTTACATACAGGTAAGCCTTATTATAGGCCTACCTGCAGGTAAAATGCCTTTTGGGGGTATACAACCACTTTAATGAACATTCATATGAGAGCACTGGGATAATGCATAGCAGACTACAATATGCCTGCAGTTTACATATACTGTGTATATATATATATATATATATATACTCTTGAACTCTTGTATGGTAGACATCCCAAGAGGCTGTTAGATGTCGCAAAAGAAACGTAGGAAGGAGAGGCCACCCCATATAGAAGTGTCATTGAGAATTTCTCTTTGATGCAAGATCGAATCACAGCTGTCCTACCCCTTGTACGGGAATATATGGATGGAGCCCAGGAAGCCCATAGGAGGGTATATAATTGGGGTGCCAAGACTTGAACTTTCAACCCTGGGGATAGAGTGCTGGTGCTAGTCCCCACTGTGGGAAGTAAATTCCTGGCCAAGTGGCAGGGTCCCTTTGAGGTTAGGGAAAGGATAGGGGAGGTAAACTACAAAGCCAGGAAAGACAAAACCTGAGCAAATTTACCATGTTAATCTCTTAAAACTGTAGAAGGACAGAGAGAGTTTACTGACCGTCTCCCCTCCTCAAAAGGACAGGGTACCAATGACCCCTGATGTCCTTGTCCGTAATGCAACAAAATGACATTAAAGAATTTTGTGAGTAAAAATAGAGACTTTTTCTCCCCTTTACCCGGACTGACCTCCAGCATGACATAATCGTGGAACCAGCTGTTCGCATAAATGTGAAACCCTATAGAATCCCTGAGGATAGGCACGAGGCAGTGGCAAAAGAAATCAAGACCATGTTAGAATTGGACGTGATAGAGGAGTCCCACAGTGACAGGTCAAGCCCCATAGTGCTGGTCCCGATGCCCAATGACACTATCAGGTTCTGTAATGATTTTACAAGGTTAAATAGCCTGTCCAAATACCCGATGCCTCGGGTTGACGAACTTATAGACCGATTGGGAGGTGCCCGGTACATAAAAACCCTAGACCAAACTAAGGGCTATTGGTAGATACCCCTAACAGTGACAGCAAAGGAGAAGACTGCCTTTTCTACCCCTGAAGGGCAATTTGGGTTACACGGTGCCCCTGCATCATTCCAAAAAATAATGGATAAAACCTTAAGATCACACTGCTCCTATGCCGCCACCTACTTGGATGATGTGGTCGTCCACAGCCCAGATTGGGAATCGCATCTACCTCGAGTGAAAGCAGTGATAGATTCACTTAGGAAAGTGGGTCTCACAGCCAACCCCAAAAAATGTGCCATTGGTCTAGAGGGGGCCAAATACCTTGGCCACATTATCAGATGGGGACTTGTTAAACCATAAACCAGCAAACTAGAGGCAATCCAAAAGTGGCCCCAACCTCTAACCAAAAAGCAGGTGCGTGCATTCCTGGGGATCACGGGGTACTATACCCGACTTTGACACCATTGCGGTCCCCCTGACAGACCTGACAAAGTGTAGAGGGTCGCTGATGGTGAAGTGGAACCTTGAAGCCGAGAAAGTGTTTTAGAAGTTAAAGCAAGCCCTCTGTGTACAACAGGTGCTTGTGACTCCAGACTTCACCAAGGACTTTGTGGTGCAGACCGACGCCTCTGATGTGGTTCTAAGACTGTACTGTCCCAGATTAGAGACGGGGAGGAGCACCCGGTTGTATACCTCAGCCGGAAATTAAACAGGCATGAAAAAAATTATGAGATGCAAGAGAGAAAAGGAATGAACCGCTCCAGGTGTGCATTAATGAATGCAAAATCAAATAAGCAGGTGCAGGTGCGGTCCATGATCTGGGATACCTGGAAAGAACAAGAGATGTGACCGCACTCTGAAGCTTGAAATGATTATGAGATTTATTGGAGTAAAATTTCCAAATACATACCAGGCAGACAAAAAGGAACAAAACCACAAAATAGCAGCAAGGTTAATCTTGCTGCTATTTTGTGGTTTTGTTCCTTTTTGTCTGACTGGTATGTGTTTGGAATTTTTACTCCAATAAATCTCATAATCATTTCAAGCTTCAGAGTGCGGTTACATCTCTTGTTCTTTCCATGAAAAAAATTATGCCATCGTCGAGAAAGAATGTCTCGCCATTAAATGGGACTTGGAGGCCCTAAAGTATTATTTGCTGGGAAGGCCGTTTAGACTGGTCACCGACCATGCCCCCTTGAAGTGAATGTGTAACAACAGGGAAAAACAGTCGGGTGACAAGGTGGTTTCTGGCCCTACAGCCCAACAAGTTTACAGTGGAACATAGGGCAGGAAAACTGCAAAACAATGCAGATGCCCTTTCCCGGGTCCACTGTATGGGTGTGACAGTTGCTCAGCCACAGGGGCTTGGGGGATGTTTGACATTATGCGAGGAGAGATAGTGGATGGGCGATATCTGTCGCCTCACATGCGTTCACTTACAGTGGATTAGAATGAGCCTGGCCCAGGTTTTGCCAGCCACCGTGGCAGAGCTGGTTCCAGACAGAATTTATGGTCCACCCAAATCCCCCTTCAGCTGCTTAAAATGACCAGGAAGAGAACTCTGTGTTGCTCTGGCCTGTGACTCAGTATCACTACACTGAGAGAGCTACACCTTGGGAGTTGGTTGCTCTAAGGACTCAAAGAGAAAAGGTTTTCATTTGTTATGTTTGTTTGGAGGTGTCTGGTATGGGCCCGGCACCGTATAGAGAGGTATCCTGCTCTGTAATAGTTTAGCGCCGGACGGCAAGGAATTATTTTGGCTATTTTGTTTGTTTTATTACTTGCAAACTTTTATCAATAAAACTGGCAACAAGACTTTTAAGAAAGTTTGCCTTCAAGCTGCCTTTTTCCCAGGAAAAGTGATCCCCGCGAACTAATCTCCCATTATATATACTGTATATATATTTATTTTAAAATAAACATTCTGTCTAAGGTGATAATACCTCTGGTCAAAAGACTGCATATTTTGGAATAGTTGCCATCCATGAGATCTACTAAAAATGCAATTCTACGTCTGATCAAAAAGATACTTATTAGCACCCAGCTCATGCATTTAAAGGGAAACCCATTTTTGGACCCCTCTCTAGAAGCACTTATCCAGATCTTAACCACTTGCCGACCGCCGATCGGCATCTGACGGCGACAAAGTGGCTCTTGTAGGCAAAACGCCGTCATCTGACGGCGGCTGCCAGATCGCGCACCGTGAGCGCGCGCGCGCCGCCGGAGGCGCGCCCGCACGCTCACTGTGTCCGGGGAGGGCCAGGGAGTGGGTGCGGTGGATTCGATCGCTGCCGGCTACCCGCGATGCCCCCCGGAGTGAAAGAACGGAGGTCCGTGTAAGTAAACATGGACCTCCATTCTGTGAGGGGGGAAGGGCTGTGATCACAGCCTTCCTCTACATGGAAGCTGTGATCACTTCCCTTCCCCTGCTAGGGCAGCCCAAATACAGTTAGAACACGCCCAGGGAACACTGTTAACCCTTAGAGCGCCCCCTGCAGGTTAACCCCTTCACTGCCAATGGCATTTACACAGTAATCAGTGCATTTTTATAGCACTGATCGCTGTATAAATGCCAATGGTCCCAAAAAAGTGTCGAAATGTTCCAACATGCCCGCCCTAATATCGCAGTACCGCTAAAAATCGCAGATCGCCGCCATTACTAGTAAAAAATAATAAAAAATAAAAACCCCAGAAATGAATTCTCATCATCTGTAAACACGGCAACGTTTGCGCAAACCAATAAACGCCGATTGCGATTTTTTTCATCACAAATTTGAGGAAGAATATAAATCTGCCAAAACCGGTGAAAAAAATGTTTTTTTATTTATTTTTTTTTGGATTTGTATTTTAGCAAAAAGTAAGAAATTTGGGGGTTTTTTTGCAAAATTGTCGCTTTTCTTTTGTTTATAGCGGCGATCAGAAATGACACAGCGGTGATCAAATACCACCAAAAGAAAGCTCTATTTGTGGGAAAAAAAGGACGCAAATTTCGTTTGGATACAACGCCGTACGACCGCGCAATTTTCAGTTAAAGCGACGCAGTGCCGCGAGAAGCCAAAAGGGCACCACATCCACAGTAAATACACAATTGAGTTTGAGAGGATGGAAACAGACTTAGCTGTGCCAGTAATACACATGTGAAGACAGTTTAATAAAATATACTAATTTTATTTGCTACTCATGTTAAAATGATAAAAGCATAGAATCACTTATTGGTATACTCTGGTGTCCCTGCTCAACATGTTTCGCCCAAACAGGCTTCTTCAGGAGACTCGTGGGGACTGTACCAAAGTCAAGAATACTACAACAAAGATATAAACAAAATAGTTTTAACGACATAGTACACTTGAACAATAGAAATGCACACTGCAAAAAGCAAACACAAAACATAATAATTCAGTACATAAATAAATTATCATGAACAAGGCAATAGTCAGTCGTTGTGCCAACATACCTAATAAGGTGATAAAACACATTCAGGGATGCAGGAGTGCCTTCTCCAATCACCTATCCTCCTGGTTCACAAGCCAAGATCCCCATAGAAGAAAGGACAGTAATGTGTCTATAAAGATCAGACAATCATAAATGGTAATATATAGAAAAAGATATAGATAAACAGTATATAGGAGGCTTCAATAGGTGCATCATACAATAGGTAGCCTACTGAAATAAATACCTGTTGGTTGTAATTATTGAAGGGCCAAAAAGGTAATTCACTGGATATTAGTCCAGGCATTGGTAGACATCCATTAGTTTCCTCACTAGACCAGAGATGGTGTCTCCTGAGATTCAGCGGGCTATGCAAAAGCACTGAACCCGGGTGAGATCTGACCAGTGATAAAGATCAGTGGTGGGATGATGGTCAGTGCAGTCTAAAAGATGGATATATGGAATTTATTAGCATTTGTGAAGTCAGCAAAATAAGGGGAAGAGGGCCAAATCCCACCAGTTTAGATGGTTCCGCTAACAGGACCGGATAGATCAAGTCCTGAGTCGCTACATCACAAGCAGTGGCACATCAAAATCCCCCATTAATGGAAATAGATATTGTAGTAAGAAAGCATCTCAAAATTGTCTATAATTACCTGTCAAAACTGATTAGGAGAATATATGGGTAGAGGGGAGAACAGAACCCTCCAAGGTTCCTCTCCAGCAGTCCTCTGTCAGAGGATAGAGGCGCATGGCACCTTCTTATCCTCCTTCCACTCAGACGGCATCTGACGTCATCGCCTGAGAGCGTGCGGAAGTTCGGGACCGAGGCGCGTCATCTCCAGTGGACCTTACGTGGAAATGACACAGCGCTAAGGGCGCCGAAGCCATGACCACCATGATGGCTTGTGAGCCGGGAGGATAGGTGATTGGAGAAGGCACTCCTGCATCCCTGAATGTGTTTTATCACCTTATTCAGTATGTTGACACAACAACTGACTATTGCCTTGTTCATGATAATTTATTTATGTACTGAATTATTATGTTTTTTTGTTTTCTTTTTGCAGTGTGCATTTCTGTTTTTCAAGTGTACTATGTCGTTAAAACTATTTTGTTTATATCTTTGTTGTAGTATTCTTGACTTTGGTACATTCCCCACGAGGCTCCTGAAGAAGCCCATTTGGGCAAAGCATGTTGAGCAGGGACACCAGAGTATACCAATAAGTGATTCTATGCTTTTATCATTTTAACATGTGTATCAAATAAAATTAGTATATTTTATTAAACTGTCTTCACATGTGTATTACTGGCCCCTTTAAAGTCCAAGAACAGATAAGTCTGTTTCCATCCTCTCAAACTCAATTTTGTGAGACACTGTATACGTCTTATAAATTATAAAGATTATTTTACATTTTAAATAAAAGATAGTTTTTGCCTACAGTCAATATGTCCATATCTTTAAAGTGTAGTTCTAATTTTCAGTAAGATAAACCATGCATTTTTATTTAGCTATTAAAACATCTGCTTTGGCTGTATGTATTAATATGTTCTTACTATTACAAAGAACTGGTTTTATTTCCCCACAGTCACCAATTACATTCAGACTTTTAGGGCAGGTCTGGCGCTAAATACATTTATAAATATGGCCTTAAGTGGCAATGTAATTCTTAACTACAGGAAAAAAACAGAACTTAACCACTTGCCCTCTCACACCTGTTCACCCCCTATGGTCAAGAGCAATTTTTACAATTCTGTTATGAATCTGTTTATTCAACAATAACTTTGTCATTACTTAAAGAGGAGTTCCAGTCTCCTATGTAAAAATTAAAAGTCAGCAGCTTCAAAAACTGTAGCTGCTGATTTTTAATAAACAGCCACTCACCTGTCCCTTGATCCAGCTCTGTGTTCTACCCAGCCATTTTCACCCAGTGTGTCTCTCCCCGCTGCCAGAATCTTTACTATGGGCACCCGGCTGTGACAGCTTGTGGCTTCACAACCGGATGCCCACTGTGCATGTGTGAGCTACGCTGCATGCTGTGAATGGTGTGGCAATCTTCAGGGACAAGGAGCCAAGCAGTTTTCACTGATTATCTGGTCATTTGTGTTATGGGCTGTACACTGATTTACATTCGGTGAGTCTCTCCATATAGGGGGAAACCCCGTTCTCACGCAGTGTGGTGGAGGCGGTGAACATCTTGACACGCTCACAAACAAGATACAAATAATGCAAAATGAACTGTTTATAAATAGTGTGTGGACTGATTGCCTGTTCTTGTTGGGACTCTTGGTCAGCTACCCCGATTTCCAGCTCCGGGGCAGTTTTCATGCAGCGCTTCTTTATTTATTGGCGTGCAACATGTTTATACTGTAATATCTATCTGTATTGTAATCTTCACATGTCCCAGAAGACTGCTGGGGGGGGGGGGTCCAATTCCGAATGCCTAGGCAGTCAGAGTGGAAGTGGGAGCGAGTGCCTGTCAATATCGAGTACAAATTCCCCCCTCCTTCACAAAGGCTCCATTTCACAAATAGGAGTGGGGGAGGAGGCCTTAAAGCGGAACTTCCCGGGGGGCGTGACCGGATGTGATCGAGGAAGGACGTGTCTGAGAGACTCTCCGCAAAGATCCGGCTAAAATCATCCGTTTACAGTCTGAAATCCCTGGCCGTGGGTTGCTAAGGCCGCAGACGAAGCCGCCTCGGAAGGGGAAGTGGAAGGGGCGTCATCTACCGTAGTGACACTAGTCCCCTTAGAGATCCATCACCAAATCGTTGGGTGCCGGTCCCTAAAGTCTGACATTTGCCTACTAAAATCGGCCTAGAAACGCCTCTCAGAGAGTCTGTGCAGGAAGGAGCTAGTGTAGGCCAGTGCGGGGGGCCCTTCAAGGCGAAATTCCGGAGGAGGGGGTGAGGATAAACACTTTACCTCGGAAACACTTCCTCCCCCCTTAAACATGAGCTATAACTGTCCGTGAGCGAGGGTGAAGGTGAGACTGACGGATCCGTAAGCCT
>BLSH010050119.1:1206102-1217404 GCA_018402905.1 Glandirana rugosa
AATATCTGAGTTTAACAGCTTTAAATGCTGTTAGATTGTGTGATAAATTAGTGTGTAAAGGTAATGTTAATAAAAGTTGAGACAGTTGGACTGATTTATTAAAGAAGCTGAAAATCTTCATACAATAATAAATTGTGTGAATATTCACTTCAATTATCCAATCACATGAAAAGCAAATCCATGATCACTTTAAATACTCAGTCATGTAAAATAAACAGCTGAGCATATATACAGTACCTTTATGGGATACATATACAGGTGACGATTTTATTCCTGGGCTAAGCATTGTAGCTTTCTATTTCACCTCTCTGCTTCCAGCGTGCTTACCTGTTAATCAAATTAGCAACTTGCACAGGTCTAAGGTGATAAAAATAGCAGGATATCTTCTTTGCAGGGCAGTGTGGCAGGGGTAAAAATCACGGGAAAAATAAGAAGTATCCATACTTTGACAGGATCATTGATATGAATTTCAACTGTGTGCTGAAAGCTGTATGTTTAGAACTCTACCTTAAAGTGGAGTTCCACCCAAAAGTGAGTGCTGGCTGGTCAGTTGTACTGACGGGACATTGCGTGGCAGCCTTGGTGTTACCCGCTTTGCTGCATCACTATTCACAGTATTGGTTTTGGTGTAGTGGTCCTCTGCCCTGTCCCCTATTGTTTGGGACTCGTTTGAGTTAAATTCCCATTGCTGGAGTTTTAGATGTGCCCTCGGTTGGCACCCCTGTCCACTACAGATATACGGATTGTCTCTGTTTGGACCCACATAGTACAAATGATGGCACTGCGATTCAGTCTCTAGCAGTCCCCGTGTGTGACCTTCAGGATCCATTTATTATTAAGTTTTTACTTTGGATATTCACTCGCAGTGTTTCAACTTCAGCCAGTTTCTCTTGGATCATCTTTTTGATCTTTTTACCAGTGGTCCCTATTTTTGTATCTCATATTTCCCCACCATCTTGTTTTATGTCGTAATTGGGCCGCGGGGCTATTCCTCGCTGCTCTGTCAGTTATGAACTCCTCCTCTGCTTAGCTGTGATCATCCCTGAAGAAGAGCTGTCAGTTTTGTTTTTTGAAAATCTCAAAACACGTTCGATGCTCCACAGCCCCTCCATCTCTAGGAGGTCCATTTACATATGTTGAGCCCATGTCAATATGTCAATATGTTACGTATTATGTGTTTTTTCGCATTTTCTTAATTTTATCTGTACAATAGGCCTTGTCTGCATAGGGTCAACTTGTATGTTTTATTCATATCAACAAATATATTTTTATACACATCCAATTAGTCCGATATATGCCTTTAAAATCCCTTTTTTGGAGGATTTCTTGTTCTTGTCACTGTTATTTGGGATGATGGCATAGTTTCATATTCTCACCACACCCCCTTTTGTTCCTGGTTTAGACAGGTACTTCCAGTCCTACTTCCTCCTTCCCTCTTCTGGTCACCTCCTCTCCCCTAGACAACCCCTCCCTCAGGGAAATCTTCTGTGACACGTCAAAGGTCCCAGAAGATTGTCTGGCCACTAGGAGAGCCCAGCGCGACTCGTGCATATGCAGTACACGCCCAGTCAGGAAGCCACAATGGCAGGGAGCCCACAGTTGCTATGATAGCGCTGCAGAGAGGAGGGGGAGAGGAGTGAGGCTTCAGGCAGCCGCATCACTGGACCATGGGACACGTAAGTGTCTGTTTATTAAAAGTCAGCAGCTACACTTTTTGTAGCTGCTGACTTTTAATAAACTAAAAAACAAGTGGAACTCCCTTTAACTCGTTTCTGCCCATCATTTGTATCTAAACATTGAACATCATGATGCTCTGTGCCGAGGCTACATTAATAAATGCTCCCCTCCTTCAGAACCACCAGAAAACAATTAAGCTGGCCTTAGAGGTTTCGATTTTCCTTCCTGCAACCATGGGTTGCAGGAAAGAAAATCGCTCGATTCTCCCATCAACATCAGTCAGAGGGGGTGGGGGTTAGCCATCCCAGCCGGGAGAGCACACAGTGATTATTGCTGGCGGCTTGTAATAATCCCATAGAAAATCCATCAGGTTGGTTGTACCCAAATTAGGTATCCATACATGTGCCTCTGATGCAGCCGACTTGATCGACAAAACCAGTCAGGCGTTTTTTCTTAATCCCCTCGTTTTTCCAGCTTCTAGGGTGGCTCTCCCCCATCACAGATGGACCAGACCTGAGATACTTTAAGCAACTTGACATTGTAGATTTGAGATGGATTGGACTCCTCATTACCAATTGATATCTAAGTATCTTCAACTTTATTGAGTCCCTTAGTGCATGTGACTTTCATATGGCAGCTGGTATCTCCTTTGATCCAGGCAGTAACTTGTTATATGGATTGAGCTTCCAGATGGTTTACATACATAGCTTTGTCAGGAAAATCTATTATTGCCAATTGGGGATTAATATACTACATCTACCTGTGCTTTATATATTATGCAGCAAACTATGTTTTCCCCTGTAGTCTTCCTGCATTTTTCTATGTACAGATATATGACACTTTTGAGATTTTTCTAGATGTACCAATGAGGCCTGAGGAACTGATCTGTGATTATATTGGGTGCTGATGACTTGACCATGCAGTGTAATTGGTTGCTATGGTCCAGGTTTCTGTCTGTGTAGCCTGGGGGCTAAAAATGCACAGAGAACGGAGTGTCTGGTATGGGCACTCTGGCCTCAATGTCTTCCCCCACTATGTTCAGCCTGAAGCAACCAACTCAATTTTAGTTATTGGTGGCTTTTTATAGTAATATGGTTTAAGAACCTATTAGGTTTTTATTGATGTGTCCAATATGGGGTGATTCACTCTCTATTTGCTACAATGAACATCAAGACTGAAAGTAAGGGTAAATCCAACATTTTGAGAACAACAATAGAATGAACCACTGTACAAGATTGATCATCTTGTCAATCGCTAAAAATCCATTTCCAAATCAGTTACGAATTGAAAGAGACATCTTAGGCAGCCTTATCTGCCTGTATATGGGAACCTTTCAACACCCAAAATGGGGTCCAGACACTCCAGATACCCCATCTATTAAGGTGATGAGACCAAAGGTTCTACATATTTACTCTGCTATACAGAAGTTAAACTACTAGACCTTTTGATGGGCAGCTGGGCATATGTTGTGTAATGAAAACAATTTAATTAAGACTTTGCATATAAAAAGCATATATTAAAACAGAATCAAAGAAAAATTAAAAGAAAGCATAGCAAACCAAAGAAAATGTAAAAATAATGATAGCGTCACTTTAAGAAGAATTGTAAAAAAGGTCACTCAGCCTATATTTTAATTATTTCACTGATACGCATTGAATTAGCACTGAATTATACAGTATAATGAAAACCTTTTTCATGCTACAAGCTTGTCATTCATTGTTTCTGTCCATTTACATTGACAAAGAAATTCAGAAGTTAGCAATAAATGCAAGCTTGTTATTGATGGAATTTAAATGATGGAAATTGATTTTCATTGTAAGCAAAAGCTAGAGCACTTCAAAGAGAATATGTATAGTTTGCCAGTTTTTAATAATGCAAACCAATGCTTATTAAAGTATTACAGCTACAAATGTATGGGATTATTTTCTTATTTCATGTCACTGACTGTCACAGATGTCAACATGACCTTTCAATCAGTAACTGTGCAACTGCTACCGGAGCTTTTAGCTTCTGTGGTTGCTGACTGATGCCCTTTAACTCAAAGTCCCGGCCATTAAATAAAGCATGGATTTGACAAGGCAAGCCCTATTATTTATGAAATATTAATAAATATTACAGAAGTAAAAATCAGTTGTATCATTAATTGTATAGCAAGTTTTGTTTTTGAAATGTTGAAGTTTTATTATGCTTACTAATAAACTAGGAATTGAAAAAAGGGGGGAAGGGGAAAGGGAACTTAGTGAGACTTTATATGAAACATATGAATATGTCTCCATCCCTAATTCAGTTACAACAAAAAGGAAGTAAGGTGGAGTAAGGTGGAGCTTTATATTATGAGGTATGTACAGCAAGGAAAACGCAGTCATTGTAAAAAACACAATGTTTATTGCTACATAATTGCATAGCATGTAAGAAACTTCTCATTCATGGGGTTGTGTCCAAAATGACACCATGTAACAAAACATACTAATGTGTAGAGAACTGGCAACAGCAATAAATGATACATTGTATGAGCGCTGCATCAAGATAATACATTGTAGGGTAAATATAAAATAGCCATCCCAGATGGCACAGACCACCTCAGAGACAGTATGAAGATAAAATCTGTATAGATAAAACTGGTTAAACCATCCAATGAAGAGGAGATGCATCCAATAAGTCATACGCATGTTTCGTGGATTTTATCCACTCTTCAGGGGCAAATGCATTAAGTATCTTTGAAAAAACACAAATATATAAAATAGAAATATTATATATAAAGCATTCTAGCCAGAATGCCTGGCAAAATTAATACTGACCAGAAGGAGGAGAGTGCTTATCCCCCTTGAGTACTTACATATGGACTAAAGATGAGGTGGCGAAATTGCAGCAGAAGTGTGCTGTGTGGCTATTTGGTGCAGTTCCAGGCAGTTTGCATCAGCTGTGCTGCATCTGTCTGTTTCTGGGAGCTGCGATGCACAAGGCTTGCCCTTCCTGCCCCCCCTCGTCTGCTTATGTAGTGTGGGGGATTGGGCTGGTGTGCCTTTTGCATCGGGGCCATGCCTATATGCCATGCACACGACCCTGGTATAGGTGTCTTGATGCAGGCAATTTTTCCATCGGGCTGACTATGGGGAGTTTGGGGATTGCAGTCCCTCTCTACAGCTGCAGTTGTTTGGGTGGGGATGCACCCTCCTCCCCTTCACTCGTCAAGCCTGAGTGGCGCTGGCCGGGACCCTGGGCTGGGCTTGGAGCATATAAGACCCTCATTTCTCTTCAACCATTCCTTCTGGCATCACATACTGTGCACACTGCACACACCTGTCTATATCATGGCTTCTTGTTGCAAGGTAACCACTGGAGTTTATATACCTTATTTCACTACAGCACACATCCTCATCCACCCATGCGGGCCCTCTATTATTCCTGTTTCTACCTTGATTCTTTATATTTCACCATGTGGCTATGCCACATGGTGTCATTTTGGACACAAACCTATGAATGAGAAGTTTCTTACATGTTATGCAATTATGTAGCAATAAACATTGTGTTTTTTACAATGACTGCATTTTCCTTGCCGCACATACCTTATATAAAGCCCCACTTTACTTCCTTTTTGTTGTTACTAATAAACTAGACCATTGATGCCCTATAAAATTGTGTTGATTGCTGTCTATACTTCCTTCGCTGATTAAGTAATGGAATAATACCACTTGAAGCTAAAGGCAGTACCGGGGTTTTCTCCACCTGCTGATTCTGGGTCTAGAAGTTACTTTATCCTTTGTGGTCATATTTTCTGAACATTTTGTTTTCACTTAAAAATCAATTCGCAAACTACCTTGCAAAGGAAAAACTATTTTTAGAATATTAACAAATTATTGTCATGCAATCCCAGGGTGCTAACTTCCTATATGTTTAATTGTCTATGAAGCTAAATTATGCAGAGTAGTATAGTATACTTCGTAAGAACTTGTTTTTAATAAAGTTGTGTTGCTCCATTGAGATCCTTTTGTCTTGCTGGTGATTTGGAAGAGTTTTCCGATAGATGGATTATTGCTAGATCCAATGATGTGCCAGCATTCCTGGAGCCTGTTATGCAATACTAGGATTGCTTTGGATTGGTAAGATCCTGAGAATTATCTGTCATTACTGAAGGTGTATTTTCAGAGAGGCATTTATTGTATAACACATTTTCAAATGGTCTGACTGCCATTGTTCAGTTGGTAAATTGAAATTTCACTTAGCTTAGGTGAATATTTTTTACATTTTCCTTGCACAGGATTGGGCATTATCTGCAAGGTGATTCTTACTTAGCTTTACCTCATTTACTAACAGTGGCGGCTATTGCTCAAATTTTTTTGAGGGGCGGGCGGTAAACAATCCTGCCTCCCCCCCCCACACTCGCACCACTAAGACTCCCTGGCCAATCAGGTCTCAAGACCCACTTCCTGATTGGCCAAGAGGAGAAGCAAGAAGACATTAGTGAATATGAATTCACTAATGTCACATAAGTGGGTGGTCTCGGGGTGCAGATATTATGCTAAAGAATTGTGTCTCATAAAAATGTAAATTTTTTTTCTCACCTTTATCAACCATTATTGAATATTTGTACTGCTGACCGCCTCCAGCCTCTTTCAGCCACTTTCTTGCTACATGTATTTGCTGCAGCAATGGCTACATATCATTGCTCAGCCCAGGCTTCCTTATAGTAGCAATGGCAGAGCGTGCCTGTCCAATAAGCATCAGCAGAACCTCAAATAGTCTCCACCAAAAGAAAATGTTATTATTTGACAATACAGGAAATTAATTGGGAGACAGACAGAGTGCTGTCATCCTAATAACAAAGGAAGTACCTCAAAGAGGACCTATATGAAGGGATGGATCCCCAGATATTATTTTATTAAAACCTATTTAAAATAATTTAAAGCTGTAATCAATGAAATTTCCTTTTGAAATTACATTAGCATTTTGAAAAAATGATTAAATAATTTAATTTTAACACTTTGCTATCAAAACCATTTTTCCATTCTTGAACAAATGTTAAAATGTGCATTTTAGGCCTGAAGAGTTATAATCCTCAAACAGCATATATTTTCTGAAAGCAAAGACCCTAATGTCACATGATATTAGTGCAGATGCAGTAAAAATACACAATCATAATTTTAAAGCAAACAAACACAACAATTTGGTAAAATATAACAAAGATGAGGTTGCAACAAGTAAACAGATGCTCAAAACATCAAGCCTTAACATGGGTGTACCCATGAAACGGCGTCACACTGTAATATCCAAAATTGTCTATAGGTGTCACTTTTATAGGTTATCAGTTTAGAGTTGACTGTGAATGATCACTCTACAATTACTGCTCTCACTCCTATGGGTTTCGGGTTCTGTGCTGGGCAGTATGTAACACGTGTAATGCAATAATCATTTTCATACCTAGGCACACCTGTGGCATGCATTTAAGATTTTAGGTGCATGTACATTATCTCACAAAAGTGAGCACACCCCACACATTTTTGTAAATATTTTATTCTATCTTTTCATGTGACAACACTGAAGAAATGACACTTTGCTACAATGTAAAGTAGTGCGTGTACAGCTTGTATAACAGTGTAAATTTGCTTTTTACTCAAAATAATTCAACACACAGCCATTAATGTCTAAACTGCTGGCAACAAAAGTGAGTACACCCCTAAGTGAAAATGTCCAAATTGGGCACAAAGTGTCAATATTGTGTATGGCCACCATTATTTTCCAACACTACCTTAACCCTCTTGGGCATGGAGTTCACCAGAGCTTCAAATGTGCCACTGGAGTCCTCTTCCACTCCTCCATGACAACATCACGGAGCAGGTGGATGTTAGAGACCTTGCACTCCTCCGCCTTCCATTTTAGGATGCCCCACAGATGCTCAATAGGGTTTAGGTCTGGAGACATGCTTGGCCAGTCCATGACTATGATACATATGTGACACGGGCATGTAGAATGTATGTGTGAAGGATGATTGACTCTCAATTGCCTTCATTTTAGCAGAATATTCAGTGAAGAGGTAACTAGAGTTCAAACTAACAAGCCAAGAACATTGTTAAAACCAGTCAAGACTAGATCTATGACTCATGGTCACAAGATGTGCATTCCATCAAGACAAGCAACTGCGCATGACGACACAAGCCAATCACGCTCCAGATATAGTTAGTGCGCAGGATTATACATGATGGTTGCATGATCAGAATGTACTGCGCATGACAGTACATAACAATGTTGCAAATTATGTGTATAAAAGAAGGGGGATTTTGGGACTTACTGAAGACGCGACAGATGTGCCTTTGCGGTAATTTCCCGGTTTCCCCTTGCTGATTGCTGAAGTCCCCCAATCATTGGGCAACGGGTGATGCTACAATATCTGGTGATGTATTGATGCTTTATTCTTGCTATAATATGATTTAAATATGATTTGCAATTCTGACAATTCTTATGTTATTATACCCACAGAACTCATTTAATAAATCATGTTTTGCTTTAATACTTATTAAGCCTAATCCGTGTATTAGTGAGCAATTGTAGTAGTGTGAATAACACTCTGTTTTGAGGCAAAACAAACACCTTCTTTAGCAAGGCAGTGGTTGTCTTGGAGGTGTGTTTGGGGTCATTATCATGTTGGAATACTGCCATGTGGCCTAGTCTCCGAAGGGAAGGGATCATGCTCTGCTTCAGTATGTCACAGTACATGCTGACATTCATGGTTCCCTCAATGAACTGTAGATCCCCAGTGTCGGCAGCACTCATGCAGACCCAGACCATGACACTATCACCATACCTGACTGTAGGTAAGACAAACTTGTCTTTGTACTCCTCACCTGTTTGCCTCCACATACGCTTGACACCATCTGAACCAAATAAGTTTATCTTGGTCTCATCAGACCACAGGACATGGTTCCAGTAATCCATGTCCTTAGTCTGCTTGTCTTCAGCAAATTGTTTGCAGGCTTTCTTGTGCATCTTTAGAAGAGGCTTCCCCCTGGGATGACAGGTTTCCCAAAGACAACCTCTGGATATGACACTGAGCAAGTGCACTCAACTTCTTTGGTCGACAATGTCGAGGCCTGTTCTGAGTGCAATCTGTCCTGTTAAACCGCTGTGATATGGTTACAGTAAATACATAATAATTACAACAAATAATAACCACAGTTCTCTGTCAATGGTACAACCAAGATCAAAGTAATACCCAATGTATTACTCTGATTTTGGTTGTACCATTGACAGAGAACTGTGGTTATTATTTCTTGTAATTATCATGTATTTACTGCAACCGTATCAATTTGCTTATATTTTAAACCCTGTACTACAATCTTTTGATAATTCTATACAATACATTTTGAACTTTTTTTTTTATCAACTTTACGTCCTTGGAGTCTATGCCCTAAAAAGTCCCCCCCCCCCAGAGGGATTTTTCTGTAAATTAGAAAACAATTAAAAAGTGATTGAGGTTATAAACCTTCCCCAAAGTTTCAAAGATATCAGTAAATGGATTGTCCTGTAGTTAAAAGTTATAAAGCCAGAGGCATTTATCCTCTGCATCAAAATTGCCCATAGAATTGCAGATCTCAGATGACGTCATCACAGTGTACTCATTGCTGCTGCTTATGGTGGTGTAGCAGTATTCCGAGTGCAGCAAAAGAGACTATTGGCTGTCTCAGCATGTAGCTTACTGGACTTGGCTCATGAATGGCACATGAAGGTATGTTAGGAGAACCATGGCGTTAAAACATTGGAATTATGAGGCTGCAATACTAAGAACAGGAAGATGTCTACATCTGAGATCTGATGTCCTAAGTGCGTGATTAGAATGGGGGAGATAGAATGTGTTTTTACTTACATATTAACACTGCACATTTTTAATTTTTTTTTTTAATAAAATGATTGAAATATTTACACTAAAACTTGTATAATGATGCACTTATATAAAAAATGCTCCATTGTCAATGACCGTGTTATTTCTCAAGGTCATCACTGTTTCTTATACAAGCAAAAATTTACATTCTTAGCCTTAACGTGAACTTCTAAACCCTTAAGAGTTTTTAAAGCTCTGCATCATGGAGAATCTCCCACCTGTCTTTTAAATCCATTTTATCACCAAAAGATACTGACATAGCATGGTTTGTCTGTAAAAGCGAGTTCACCTAAAATCATTTTAAATTGCTCTTCTTTATGAATTATATGAATTTATTTTTGGTAGCCTCAAATCTTAGTAATATATAGAAAAGGGAATGATAGGAAAAAGGTATGTGCTGCAATGCAAACTAATTGATGTATATTGATTTTCCTGCATATGTAATGTTAGAGTATACATTTTGGGATGATCTGAAACAATGCCATCTATAATGGCTAGTAACAAACTACCTATATTAACACATAATAACACATAATAAGGCATATTTATAAAGCTGTGAATGTTGCATTCCCCAGAGGAAGAGGAGGAGTTGATAATTGTGTGTAGATCTCATAGTCACGGTGCTGGAAGTATACTGAAAGCCTACTATCCAGCATAAATGAAATTTGAAATAGTAAAGAGCAGTAAACATATAAACTTTATATAATTGCGCCAAAGATTGTAAACTGTGTATAAGGTACCCTTGCTGCTGAACCAAAAATATGCGTGTGTAATACAACCTAAAATGAACAGTAATGAAATATGGGAGCTGGGTATCCTCAAAGAGCTATTATAATAAATGCCTTCCCCTAATCACAAAATACAAAGATATTCCTCCCATGCAAATAAAATAAATAATATTAACAAAGCCAAGCATATTATAGTAAAAAATAAGCAAACAGTGTCCATAAATAGTGTTGAGCGAACCCGGACTGTAACGTTCGAGTCCGTACCGAACTTTGGGGTATCTGGGACCCGGACCCGAACACGGACATTTCAAAAAACGTTTGGGTTCGGGTTCTGGGTTCTGGTAGTTGACCACGCATGTTGAATAGCTGCAGGGCAGCCAATCAACCAGCGTTTCACTGGTTTGCCCTTAGAAGCTATCACAGCCATGCCTACTAATGGCATGGCTGTGATTGGCCAGTGCACCATGTGACCCAGCCTCTTTATAAGCTGGAGTCACTTGATGCTGCAGTCACATGCTCTCTGAGACTCTGACTAGTGTAGGGAGAGGAAGCTGCCAGCGTTTTTGTGAGGGACAGATTGCAGACATTTTAACATCTGATTCTGCATCCTGAGATTACTAGTACTGTTGCTCTGAGGGACAGATTGCAGTAATTTGAGATTTCACATACTGCTGCTTTGAGTGACAGATTGCAGATCAAACCCTGCATTACACAACGATCGTTATGATCGTACACAACGATCTGATTGTGGGAGTAATTTGAGATTTCACATACTGCTGCTTTGAGTGACAGATTGCAGATCAAACCCTGCATTACACAATGATCATTACGATCATACACAACGATCTGATTGTGGAAGTAATTTGAGATTTCACATACTGCTGCTTTGAGTGACAGATTGCAGATCAAACCCTGCATTACACAACGATCTGACTTCACTAGGTAGAGGCTTCTGCTTAGAGGGACAGGGGTGTTAGTCTAGCAACACATGCTAGTATTGCTAGCAACACATTACGTCCCAAAC
>BLSH010050119.1:1217414-1227789 GCA_018402905.1 Glandirana rugosa
GCTTAGAGGGACAGATTATTGTTCAAAAATCATCTCCTAGTTCTAAAGGGAGAGGTTCTAGCTGTTGCTGTAAGTGACACATTATTGTTCAAAAATCATCTCCTAGTTTTAAAGGGAGAGGTTCTAGCTGTTGCTGTAAGTGACAGATTATTGTTCAAAAATCATCTCCTAGTTCTAAAGGGAGAGCTTCCAGCTGTTGCTTAGAGGGACAGATTATTGTTCAAAAATCATCTCCTAGTTCTAAAGGGAGAGGTTCTAGCTGTTGCTGTAAGTGACACATTACTGTTTAAAAATCATCTCCTAGTTCTAAAGGGAGAGCTTCCAGCTGTTGGTGTGAGCGGTGCATTTCTTGCACCAAAATAAAAAGTCCGTCTACGTTGGTGTTTTAAAAAAAAAAAAAAGGTATTAATTGGTATTAATAAATACTTACATAGGGAAACACCTTCCTCAGGTAGCCAACAGAACCTTCACCGGTATATGGTAGGCCCGAATGCCCCTCAACGATTGGTGAGGCCAGAACAAGTACAGGCAATAATAGAGTGGGTGGCTGACAATGCCTCCAGTTCCTTCACATTGTCTCCCTCCCGGTCCCTTGATGAAAGCTCAGAGTTGGCACCTGAACCCCATGGCCATCTGTCTTTCACCTCAGCCCCTTGTAAATTAGCCAAGCAGTCTGAGCCCCAAGTCCTGCAAGAGACTCTTATGCTTTTTGATGACTCTCCTGGTGTGCTTTCCGTGGGCCATCCACATAGCGCTGCCCCAGAAGTGGAAGACATTGAGTGCACCGATGTCCAACCACTTCTGTTGCAGGATGAGGACATGGAAACACCAGCGCAGCATGTCTCTGATGATGATGAAACACGGGTGCCAACTGCTGCGGCTTGCCTCAGTGTGCAGACTGACAAGGAGGGCAGTGGTGAAGTGTGGGTGGAAGATGATGTGGAAGATGATGAGGTCCTAGACCCCACATGGAATGAGGGTCATGCGAGTGACATGTGGAGTTTGGAGGAACAGGTGGTGGTCGCACAGAGGCACCAGCACAGCAAAAGAGGAAGCAGGTTGCAAAAGCGGAGTGAGTCCCCTAGACAGTATGCCAGCTACTACCCACCACACCACAGGGACCTAGCACACCAAAGGCAGTTTAAAGGCGTTCCCTGGCGTGGCAGTTCTTCAGACAATATGCTGACGACAAGACACGAGTGCTTTGCACGCTGTGCAATGATAGCCTGAGCCGGGGCATAAATGTTCTCAACCTGAGCACAACCCCCATGACCAGGCATCTAAATTCAAGGCACAAGCTGCATTGGAATACTTACCTCAAAATCCAAGAAAGGTCTCGGCCTCCTCCTGCTTCCTCTTCTGCTGCTGCCTCGGCCTCTTCCTCCACCTATACAGTGACAGTGTCACCTGCCACCCAGCAAACAGACGATATGACAGCAACGCCACCATGTCCGCCACCGTCCCCAAGCATTTCCACACAGTCCCATGGAAGCTTACAGCTGTCCATCTCCCATACACTGGAGAGAAAGAGGAAGTACCCCCCCTACCCACCCGCGATCCCTGGCCCTGAATGCCAGCATTTCAAAATTCCTGGCCTTTGAAATGCTGTCATTCCGTCTGGTGGACACGGACAGTTTCAAAAACCTGATGACAGTGGCTGTCCCACAGTACATGGTTCCCAGCCGCCACTACTTTTCCAGGCGAGCCATCCCTTCCCTGCGCAAACAAGTCGGGGACAAGATCAAGTGTGCACTGCCAACGCCATCAGCATAACCACTGATACATGGACCAGTAAGCACGGGCAGGGACGCTATATCTTGCTAACTGCACACTGGGCAAATGTAGTGGCGGGTGGGCCTGAGCCGGCTAGCCATTTGGCGCATGTCCTTCCACCACCGAGGATTGCAGGGCATTTCTCTTTGCCTCCTGTGGCCTCCTCCTCCTACTGCGCTTCCTCCTCCTCGACCACCTACTCCTCCGCTCAGCGTAACACCTTCACCACCAACATCAGCACACCCAGGGGGAAACAACAGCAGGCTGTTTTAAAACTGATATGTTTGGGGGATAAACCCCACACTGCGCAGGAGCTGTGGACGGGCATTGAACAACAGACCAAAGAGTGGTTGTTGCCACTGAGTCTCAAGCCCGGCCTGGTGGTGTGCGACAATGGCCGAAATTTCGTAGTGGCTCTGGGCCGGTTTGATGCACATCCCTTGCCTGGCGCATGTGCTGAATTTGGTGGTACAAAATTTTCTAAAAAACTACCCGGATATGTCAGAGCTGCTGCATAAAGTGCGGGCCGTCTGTGCGCACATTCGGTGTTCTCACCCTGCTGCTGCTCACCTGCCGGCGCTGCAGCGGAACTTCGGCCTTCCCACTCACCACCTCATATGCGACGTGCCCACAAGGCGGAACTCCACCTTGCACATGCTGGAGAGACTGTGCGAGCAGCAGCAGGCAATAGTGGAGTTTCAGCTGCAGCACACACGGGTCAGTCGCTCTGCGGAACAGCAACACTTCACCACCAATGAGTGGGCCTCCATGCGAGACCTGTGTACCATATTGCGGTGTTTTGAATACTCCACCAACATGGCCAGTGCCGATGACACTGTTCTCAGCGTTACTATCCCACTTCTATGTCTCCTTGAAAAAACACTTTGCGCGATGATGGAAGAGGATGTGGCACAGGAGGAAGAGGAGGAGGAAGAGGGGTCATTTCCACGGTTATCAGGCCAGTCATTCACAAGTGGCTCGGAGGGTGGGTTCCTGCACCAGCATAGGCCAGGTCAAATATTTTCAAGCCAGGGGACAGTTCTGGAAGATGAGGAGGACGAGGATGATGAGGAGGAGGAGGAACCGTGTTCACAGCAGGGTGGCACCCAACGCAGCTCATGGGCATCACTGGAGCGTGTCTGGGGGGATACGGAGGACACAGATGATACTCCCCCCACTGAGGACAGCTTGTCTTTGCCTCTGGGCAGCCTGGCACACATGAGCGACTACATGCTGCAGTGCCTGCTCAACGACAGCCGAGTTGCCCACATTTTAACTTGTGCCGATTACTGGGTGGCCACACTGCTGGATCACCGTTACAAGGACAACGTGCCGTCCATAATTCCGTCACTGGAGCGTGATCGGAAGATGTGCAACTACTAGCACACACTGGTAGACGCGCTGCTGAGGGCATTCCCAAATGACACAGGGGGCTCTGTGGAAGCACAAGGCAAAAGCGGAGGAGGAGGAAGAGGTCGCCAACGCAGCTGTGGCACCGCCTGCACCTCAGAAGGCAAGGTTAGCATGGCCGAAATGTGGCAAAGCTTTGTCAGCAGCCCGCCACAACAAACAGCACCACCAGCCGATAGACAACGTCTTAGCAGGAGGCAGCATTTCAGCAACATGGTGCAAGAGTATGTGTGCACGCGCCTACACGTACTGACTGATGGGTCTGCCCCATTCAACTTCTGGGTCTCCAAATTGGGCACATGGCCTGAGCTTGCCCTTTACGCCTTGGAGGTGCTGGCCTGCCCTGCAGCCAGTGTATTGTCTGAACGTGTGTTTAGCACGGCAGGGGGCGTTATCACAGACAAGCGCAGCCGCCTGTCCACAGCCAACATGGACAAGTTAACCTTTATTAAAATGAACCAGGCATGGATCCCACAAGACTTGTCTGTACCTTGTGCAGAATAAACATTTAGACTGTTAAAAAAACAGTGTTGGCTACCTCCTCCTCCTCCTCCTCGACCACCGCCACTTCCACCTACACTGCCACGGTCACGGCCTAGTCAACCTCTAGGCTCCTACTCCACATCCACCCCCCCTTCCCATTTTTTTTTTATTTGATTTTAATTTATTTTCCCTATCCCCATTTTTTTGTAGGGCATTTGCCCTACTCTTACCCCCATTTTACTTCCTTTTGCAGCCCTCTAGCACTTGCCAGGACTTTGTTACAGCCATTTTTGTGCCTAAAAGTTCGGATCCCCATTGACTTCAATGGGGTTCGGTGCCAAACCTAGACTTTTTCGAAAGTTCGGTCGGACCCGCCGAACCCGAACGTCCAGGTGTTCGCTCAACTCTATCCTTAAATCCTAAATCAACGAAACAAGTCCACTGTAGTGTTCAGTGATATGAAACCATCTTCCAAAAGTACCCAGATCATGCATTAAAAAGTGTGTTCTACCATTTTTATTTGCATTTTTTTTTTATGGTGCCGGCATCACAAGTGTGGGTACCCAGCTTTGGCTTCAAAGCCGGGCACGCACTTGTACATGCGCGAGTCGCGATGCGCCTTGTGAATGGCCGTCATATCTTCTGGGACCTGTGACATGTCCCAGAAGATTGCCAAGAGGGAGGAGGGGGGAAGGTGAGCTTCCTTCTGGAGTCGCGGCTCTAGGAGAGGAAGTGTACCTGGGACAGGTCCCCCCCCCAAAAAAAATGACATGCGAATTGTGGCATGTCAGGGGGTCACCTTCCCTTAAAGCGGAAGTTCCACTTTTGGGAGGAACTCCGCTTTAAGACCCAATGTTTCTGGGTCAGCTCGCGCTCAGACCAACACTGTATATAGGCAGACTTCCAAGGGCCCCCTCCTCTCCTGCTTTCTTTGGTTCTAGTATTATATTCCAAAAAAGAGATCAAACACATTCCTCATAATGTAACCCTGTTTTTATAGTAAAATGCTTAAAATACATAGGTAAGAATAAAATTCACAAATTCCTGTGCCTGAGCTGGCACCCAGCATTCTCAGCAATGTTTGTTATGGCCACCAGCCGCCTTCTCCTGCATGGGGTATCGGCATGCATTCCAACTAACGGAAACTCCATCGCCCGAATGTGACGTTAAAAGCCACATAACCCTGCCTCTATGCGTTTCACCATAATAGCACTGAAAACTGGGGACGTGCCCAATTAGGATCCTTATATACCCTCCTGCTGGTACCACCCCCAGAGGAGTTAACTATCGTGGTCCTGTAATCTAACGTATCTGCCATTGCTGCAATCGCTGTTAACATAGTCCTGTCAGACAAACATTTCCACCAACTTTAATACGATGCATATTAAAAATGACATATATATAAAATCCCTTGAGGCTTCTAATGCACATTTTCAATTAATGTAGTTCATTGAAATACAAACCAAACATTACTACCTCCTATTACCCCTTGTCTCTTTTTTTGCTCCTAAATGGTATGTTAATAGTTCAAATGATTAGCTATTCCATCTAGGTTTATTGGACCAATAGAAATAAGCCTGTATCTAATTCATATCAATTAAACTTACCACTAAGGAAGTATAAATTAGATATGGTTAAAAAATGCATATACAGAATTTCACAAAAGTGAGTACACCCCTCACATTTTCATTTCTTTATCATATCAGTGTAAATTTTCTGTCCAGTCACAATAACTCAACACACCATTAATGTCTAAACCGCTAGGAACAAAAATGGGTACACCCCTAAGTGAAAATGTCCAAATTGGGCCCAGAGTGCCAATATTTTGTGTGGTCACCATTATTTTCCAGCACTGCCTCAACCCTCTTGGGCATGGAGTTCACCAGAGATTCACAGGTTGCCACTGAAGTCCTCTTCCACTCCTCCATCACGATATCACGGAGCTGGGGAATGTTAGAGGCCTTGCGCTCCTCCACCTTCTGTTTGAGGACGCCCCACAGATGCTCAATAGGGTTTAGGTCTAGAGACATGCATGAACAGTTCATCACCTTTACCCCCTGCTTCTTTAATAAGGCAGTCATAATCTTGGAGGTGTGTTTGGGGTCATTATCATGTTGGAATGCTTCCCTGTGGCCCAGTCTCTGAAGGGAGGGGATCATGCTCTGCTTCAGTTTGTCACAGTACATGTTGGCATTCATGGTTTACTCAATGAACTGTAGCTCCCCAATGTCAGCAGCACGCATGCAAGCCCAGACCATGACACTCCCACCACCATACTTGACTAGGCAAGATACACTTGACTTTGTACTCCTCACCTGATTGTTGCCACACACGCTTGACACTATCTGAACCAAACAAGTTTATCTTGGTCTCATCAGACCACAGGACATAGTTCCAGTAATCCATGTCCTTTGTCTGCTTGTCTTCAGCTAACTGTTTGTGGGCTTTCTTGTGCATCATCTTTTGAAGAGGCTTCCTTCTGGAATGATAGCCATGCAGACCAATTTGATGAAGTGTGTAGCGTATGGTCTGAGCACTGACAGACTGACCCCCCACCCCTTCAACCTCTGCAGCAATGCTATCAGCACTCATACATCTATTTCCCAAAGACAACCTCTGGATATGACGCTGAGCATGTGCACTCAACTTCTTTGGTCGACCATGGAGTGGAACCTGTCCTACTAAACTGCTGCATGGTCTTGGACACCGTGCTGCAGCTCAGTTTCAGGGTCTTGGCAATCTTCTTATAACCTAGGCCATATTTTTTTTTCAGATTCTCCGAGAGTTGTTTGCCATGAGGTGCCATGTTGAACTTCCATTGACCAGTATGAGACAGTGAGAATGATAACACCAAATTTAACACGCCTGCTCCCCATTTACACCGGAGACACTAACACTAATAAGTCTCATGACACTGGGGAGGGAAAATGGCTAATTGGGCCCAACATTTTCACTTAGGGGTGTACTCACTTTTGGTGCCAGCGGTTTATACATTAATGGCTGTGTGTTGAGTTATTTTAAGGGGGCAGCAAATTTACACTGTTATACAAGCTGTACACTCACTACTGTACGCTGTAGCAAAGTGTCATTTCTTCAGTGTTGTCACATGAAAAGAAATAATAAAATATTTACAAAAATGTGAGGGGTGTACTCACTTTTGTGAGATATTGTATATGCATACCTCCATTTTGCTATATTCCTCTTTTGTACCAAAAGTCTAGATAATTCCTTCCAATTCTTTATACTGCCCACTAAAGCCAGTTCCTCTTCTTCCCTGGCCTAGCGTTTAAGAGGTAGTTTCTTTTCATATTCCTAATTCCCTAGTTTCTTACAGTTTGGTTCTATTGTACCCTTTATCCACCAGCCTTTCTATCAATATATCTGCTTGCTCTACATACTGTACTATAATACTATAATATACTTGGCTTTGTTATTATTATTATTTTTTTATTTGCATGGAAGGAGTATCTTTGTATTTTGTGATTAGAGGAAGGTATTTATTATAATAGCTCTTTGAGGATACCTAGCACCCATATTTCATCACAGTTCAAAGAGCAGCATGTGGCATAATCCTTATTTGAGTTAAGAGAAATGTTTGCTCTGCTTTAAAGTCTCTATTGTACTCGAGATTCAGTTTTATTGTACTTTTCCCACACCACTGTTCCTGTGACCATATCCTCAGTCTGTCAGATATCAAAGGCACCACAGGATACAAGCACTTGTAATATTTATAATTCTTATAATATGTAATTTAGATGATCATTTGTATTATTATACTGTAACAGGCATATATAAGTAAACGATATTAAGTCAAGAGGCCAGCTTTTTATACATCAACCCCTACACTGTATTTCTTTAGGTCATACTTTATTTAATCTTTCCCAAATGCAGGCCCACCTTTGCCTAGAAATGTACTAGTTGTTATTTGCAATGTGAAACCCACACACACCTATCTTTGTGCCTATTCTTCTGAGTGCTGCATAAAATCCCAATAAGACATGAGTCAGCAACTTATGGTACAAAAAAAATGACCCTCCCAGTAACCCTATCTCTCCCTAATGCAAACATATCCCTTTGTTTAAAGCAGAACTCCAGGAATTATCTCTTACATTACATTCTCACAAACTTGCATTGTTCCTGGTTGGCTCAATATAAGTATCTATGTTTGAGATCCATATCAGGTCCATTGGTAATGCCAAAAATCACTGTAATAGTCTGTGCTACATTCAGTGATATCAGTGATTTACTGGGTGCTGCTCCAGCAGCTTTCCCTCTGCACACTTAACACAAGGGAGAGCACTGCCATTAAGAGATTGACTTTTTCAGTAAACAAAAGGCATTCTATCATTGAATGAGATGGAAATTGTGATGTCACCCATCTTTTCTCTCCACCTTGTCCAATCAGAGAACACTGTCTATTCAGTGAAAATAATGCATGGCATTCTCTGAATGGTGGCAATGCTGACTGAATGATCTGTTGTGTTCAGTTTGCAGAGGGGAAGCTGCCAGAACACTACCCAAAGATCACTGCTAACAATATATGTAGAGTGGACTACTACAGTCATTTTCAACATCCCCAACAGCCTTAAGGACAGGGCTGCCAATGCCTTTAGAAATCATGGAGCCCAATATGGCTTATCTGACATGCCCCCCCCCCCACCTGACAAGGCCAGGGACTACTCCACCAGTGCCCCATACAGAAGGACTGGCTCTACCCACTATTGGTGGCCCTGCCTTTGGATATCAAATATGGATACTTACATTAAACTAAGCTGAACAAATGTATATTTGCAAAAAAAGATATTTCCTTCAGAACTGGTTCACACCATAAAAACACACTCCAAGATCCGTTCCGGATACGTTTCTGCATGCTTGTTTTTAACACGTCTTTGAAGCGTTCCAGTGCGTTTTTGGTGCATTTTGATGCATTTCCAGATGCATTCCATGTGCTTTTTTTCTTCCTTTTTCTATTTTTTTTCCACTATACTAGAGTCCAGTGTGTTTTTGATGCGTTCCTGTGCATTCCAGTGCATTTCAGGCTGTTCCAGTACAGTCCAGTGCAGGTAAAATGCAACATGTTCTACTTTTTTCTGGAACTGGAAAGCCCTGGAAATGACTGCACTGGTATGAACTATGCCATTGGAAACCATATAACCTACTATCCATGTTTTTTGATGCAGAAAAAAAACGCACTGGACTGCGATGTGAACTAGCCCTCAGTTTTGCGAAAGCCTCATACACAAGAGCCGATGGTTGGTCCACCGAACGTCCAACTTTTGTCCAAATTGGTCGACGGCAGTTTGGTCTGCCGTACTGACATGAGTCAAGTAATCGGCCAACAAAGACAAACGTAGTGACGTGTTACGAGCGTATAACGAGGAAGTTCAGGTGAATGTGATTTGTGAATTAGGAACACAGGTGACATGAACACTTCCTTGATTCCGAGCATGCGTGTTTGCACTTCCAACTTTTTATTGGCCAACTTCTGTACACACGAGCCAACAATCAGCCGCCTTGTTGGCCAATGCAAGTTTTCTAGTTGAAAAATGGGCTGTAGAATCGTGCGTACACACGATCGGATTTCAGCCAACAGGCTGTTGGACGACCATTGTTGACCGATAATTGGACTGTGTGTACGAGCCTTTAATGTTTAACTCTTTTGCACCGGGATACTCTGCACTGAAGATCAAGCCGCTCTGTGCTGAAATATACCAGTGCTGAATTTCCAGCACCAGAATATACTGCTTTACAGACAAAAAAAATTGTAAAAAAGAAAGATTTAGTACAAGCAGTTACATAGCTAGAAGCTAAAGAAATCCATTATTTTAAATATACTGGCAGGGCAAGTAGTAATAAAAGAATTTTCTTTTTTTATTTAGTAATGCTGTGCACACATGTGAAGAATATCCTAGCCCAACCTTTATTTTAGAACCTCAATCAGGTTAATGTTGATGCCTGCATCACGGTTGGAGTAATTTTGCCTCACACCTTGTCCTGATCACTCGAACAGGAATTGAGGGTAATCTTACCAGACGAGAACAGACCTAACTCCTAACCCGTATCCATGTTACTAAAGTGTATATAAATGCAAAATTATTTTTCTAGTTTTTGATGGAGTGGTGAAGAAGGGTTTGACTCTCTGTCCATGTCCCACTTAGGAGATTCATCCAATTATTTGTCCATGTGACCACTATCTGCAAAACAAAAAAGTTATGGGAGATCCAAGATTTTAGAGTTGTCAGTCACCAGAAAAAAAAAAAAGTGAAGGTAAATCATCCAACAGGAATACTAAAATTTTACTTTGTAGAGATTTTTTCTCACTTTCTGTTTCACCTCTGTCCAAAACTAACTTTTGCCAGTACATACACTTTAAAGCAGGGGTAGGCAACCTTAAAGAGGTGGAGATCTACCTGCATGACAAGGGAGAAGTCAAAGATCACAGTGTGGCCTCCTACAGCTGATTTAAACATCTAATTGCCTTACTACCATTTTGCAATTGCATGCATTGCACGGCCATCATGTGTTTAAATCAGGTGGGGAGGAGGCAACATATCGCCTCCTCGCCACCTGTTAAACACACTTGGGTCACTTTTCAGGGGAGCAGCAGTGCCTGCTGCACTTGTGAATGAGCCCTTTGTTGCATGAGGGAAAAAGATTTGTGCTAGGAGGGGGGATTTGTGCTAGAAAAGGTGATGCCACTTTGTCTTTC